>CM051369.1:20867478-20917478 GCA_028015245.1 Cardamine occulta | reverse complement strand
TATTAAACAGTAAGGACCATCCATTAACTATTGCTTATGACCTTTTCTTTTGATATCGTATGGAAATTAAATGTCAGCAAACTATGTAGCTGTTGTTGCTAAAGATTTAAGTAATCCGACTGAAAATGTCTAGCTTTAAAAATGTACAGATAGATTAAACAACGTATATATATACATATCAATGAGTCACTTGCTATCTAGATGATGGAAAGAAGGTTTGATCATGAGAAAGGTAATAGGTGATTTAGTTAGTTGACCATAGAGAGAAACCAAAATGCACGAAACAGAATCGACACACTTATAGAAGATTGCATAAAAGCAAGCTACCAAAGCTATAAGGAGCAAAGATCACGTGTATGGGTCCCCAAATCCACTCTTTCTTTCTCTGCACTTTCACACTTTGAGCAGCTCACAGTGGGTCCTAGCTGCTGCTGCATCTAAAGGTACAACCACCATTTACTCACTTTCATGCATCTCCATTTTTGCCTCTTCTCATCGATTCATCTCTTCTTCTTTCTTTTTCAATCTACAATAGACTCCCAGGTCATGACTTTAATTTTTCTGTCAAAATACTCGTGATCATGACTTGTTTGTATTGAATAATGTTTGTTCTTGAAATCTGAAAATACTGTATATTAATTATCAGTGAACCTATGACCTTGCTTAAAATAAACGACCAACTTGTCTGTGCACATGTATTTGTCGGCATAAGTCAAGTGTGCTGGCCATAACCAACTATAATATTTGCCTGCCTAACCTAACTCACCCGTTTTGTTTGTTAGATTTTTATATTCTTTACTCGGACATACCAAAATGTATGGGCTTCGTTACGTTTGGGCTTAATTACACTAAAAATGAGCCCATTTAATTTCTTAGGAATTCATATGGGCCGTTGATTAGGCCTGACCGAATTGATGGTTCAAGTAATCAGTTAATCGGAAGTCCAAATATCTCCGGCGACAAATCGGAACAAAAAACTCTTTAAGTTATATATGGTGAGGTTTGCTAGAAATATGTGGTTCCTGTTCGTACTGATCTCTGTTACGGATCTCGTGCTTTGCCGCACACTCTCAGGGGATCCAGATCCGTGCGATTCAAGAGAATTTCAGAAACTCAGATCGGATCAGATCACCGTTCTAATCAACGGTTACTCTGAATCCCGGATTGCTCTTCTGCAATCCATCGTGGCCTCGTATTCCGCATCCTCAATCGTATCGTCCATTTTAGTCCTATGGGGGAACCCTACCACACCAGGTCAAGTACTTGACCATTTGTACCACAATTTGACTCAGTACTCTCCTGGTTCTGCTTCCATCTCTCTAATTCAGCAATCGTCGAGCAGCCTCAACTCCAGATTCCTCCCGAGACCCTCTATAGACACTCGTGCTGTTTTGATCTGCGATGATGATGTGGAGATTGACCGCAAATCGCTGGAATTCGCATTTTCTGTCTGGAAGTCTAACCCTGATCGTCTTCTAGGAACGTTTGTGAGATCGCACGGTTTTGACTTGCAGGGTAAAGAGTGGATATACACTGTTCACCCTGATAAATACTCCATCGTGCTTACCAAGTTTATGATGATGAAACAAGATTATCTGTTCGAGTATAGCTGCAATGGAGGTGTGGAGATGGAAGAGATGAGGAATATTGTCGACCAAATGCGTAACTGTGAGGATATACTGATGAATTTTGTAGCTGCTGACAAGTTAAGGGCAGGGCCAATCATGGTTGGAGCAGAGAGAGTTAGGGATTGGGGAGATGCGCGTAACGAAGAAGGAGAAGTGGAGGAGAGGGTAAGAGATGTGGGATTGAGCAGTAGAAGAGTGGAACATAGGAAGAGAAGAGGGAATTGCATTAGGGAGTTTCATAGAGTAATGGGGAAGATGCCATTGCTGTATAGTTATGGTAAGGTTGTCAACTCTGTTGGGGAACAAGGGCTATGTCGTAAAGCCGGAAAGCTTGTGTTTTGTGACCGAGATTGAAATCTTTCAAAGCTCTTTTCCCTGTCAAATGATGGATCGCTGGTTCCTCGCGTGGTCTAAATCACTCCATTGTCGGAGTTTGATTTACCAATATTGCTTGTCTTCTGTCTTCGATTCCATTTGCGTTCATCGGGTTGGTGCTCTGTTTCATTGAATGTACTGAGACGTGAAACCGTTAATCAACTTTGTGCTTGTTGATTGTAATAAATAATCTGGTATAAAATTAAGGACATGGATTATTGTTGACAAATATTTTAACTAAAGAAAATCATGAGGATGACGCATAAAAGAGCCAAAACTGGATCTCCCCAAAGTATTGTCCTTTCTATAAAGGATCGTATCCCCACTACACTAATTTACATGTTTCTATAAATACAATTCTAGACCAATCTCTAGATTCATCATCCCCTAATCTTTTGGCTATCCACTCCAATGGGCTCACATGAAGAGCAATGTTTACCTATCCTCGACTTCTCCCGCAAAAAACTAGTGCCTGGTACGAGTCACTGGATCAAGACAAGGGACAACGTAAGAAGAGCCATGGAGGACCAGGGTTGGTTTGTTGCAGAGTTCGACGGTGTCTCATCAGACCTCAGGGATAACTTGCTCGCCGGGATGAAGGACATGTATGATCTTCCTTTCGAAATCAAGATCAAGAACGAGAACCACAAGGCCTCCCATGGCTACATGTCTATGGTCGTTGACGATTACCAGATCCACGAGAGCTTGGGGATAGATTATGCAACCCAGCTCCAAGCGTGCGAAGATTTCTCGAAAATACTCTGGCCACAAGGAAACAATGCCTTCTGGTGAGAAAACAAAAACTTTGATTTCATTCGTTTGTATCTTTATTGTTACATCTCATATCAAATATTTGATTTGCAGTCAAACCACACATATGTATGCAATGGCATTAGCGGAGCTAGACCAGACAGTGATGAGGATGTTGTACGAGAGCTATGGAATGGACGAGAAGAAGCACTCGGCGAGTCATTCTGAATCAACTCGATACTTGTTGAGGATGCTGAGTTACCGGAGACAGCGTAACGGTGAAGCAAACACTGGTTTTGTATCGCATACTGATAAGAGCTTCATGAGTATCCTCCACCAGAACCACGTCGGAGGTCTCCAGTTGAAAACCATGACCGATCAATGGGTTGGGTTTGAACCGTCGCCAACAAGATTCGTCGTTCTCTCCGGCATGGGTCTGACGGTGAGTTCTGAACCAAATCCAACTTTAAAAAAATAACACGAAATTGATTTAATGGATTTAATGGTTGATGAAGGCGTGGAGTAACGATAGGATAAAGGCATGTTACCACAAGGTAGTGATGAGCGCAGATGAGATTCGTTACTCTTTAGGGTTTTTCTCCTTCCACCAAGGAACGATTCGTACGCCGGAGGAGCTCGTCGATGACCAGCATCCCCTCCGTTACAATCCTTTCGAGCACGACGGCCTCTTACGCTTCTACGAGTCATACCTCAATTCTCTCAAGAAATCCAGCGAAGACCTTCTCCAGATCTACTGTGGCGTCAACCCCTAATTAATCTCATCAACGGCTCTGGTTTCTTAGAAAATGCGGTTGCTAAGTATTTCGTGTGTGTTAAGTTTTCGTTTTTCCTAAATTTAAAAAAAGATAACTCTTTGTAACGCATGATTCGCATAAACAACACAACTTTTAGTTTTATTCAGAGAGCATTGGAGAAAGAAAGAGATTTTTAATTGGTGGTTCTAATAGCGTCTAACACCTTGTCGAAAACCTCAAATTTTATTCGGAGGTATTCCTTCCATGTAATTGGTCGGACCAATTATCTTGGATATAAGTGCTATTTCCACGTCACCGGCTGGACCACCCCATAAATACGCAATGGAGATCCTTGACCGAGTATGGTTAACTTTGGCTCGGTGAACCACGCTTGGGATTTTACCGTTCGATAAGATGTGAAAGAGGTCGCCGATGTTGACCACGAGAGTAGCAGGAGCCGGCTCAACCGTAATCCAACCGGACTCTTCCCTGAACACTTGTACCCCTCCCGTGTTGCTCTGGTGCAGAATGGTTAGGATAGTGGAGTCGGTATGAGCGGCTAGACCCATGGCTCGTTCTGGTTCAGGACATATCGGGTAATGGTTTAGTCGTATGGCCGCAAGGTCCACTTTTGATTCAGAATTATCGGACATGTGAGCCCATTCAATGTCATCCACTGTGACACCAAGTGAGCCCAATATGCAAGACAGAAGTCTGGTCGCTAATTTTTCCATTTTGGCCTTGTATGCTTCGATTATTCCACTGCACAATACCAAAAATGAAAAGCAAACCAAATATTATCCTCACAAATATATTACCCGGAACATCTTAAAAAATTATAGACTAGATTGCATATGTAATCACTAATCATAAACATTAGTCGCTCGGAACATTTAAACACTTTTGCGAAATATGCAATATGTGTGTGAAATGGACGTTACCAGTATTTGGTGTGATCATGGGGCCAAAGAGTAAGGAAATGGTTGCGGTAGGAGCCACCAGTGATTGTTAACCCTTCAGACCACATTTTCTTCTCAAAGAAAGGAGAGATTCGAGGTTCTCCGTAGCCACTAACTCCTTTATCTGAGGAAGCCGCTTCGAACTTCCTCTCCGACGGCATATCGAAAAGTGTTTTCGAAAGAGACTCGATATCATCGAGGAGATTCTGAGGAACCCCGTGGTTAGCTATCTGAAACGCTCCCCATGTTTTGCACGCATTTCCTAACAGAGTGGTGACGTCAGGCTCGGAGAGGTCGATGATTGGGATGAACTCTTCCACTGTGGCAGAGGACGGAGGGAGAACGGAATCGGTGGTGGTGAGTTTCCAGGTGAATGAGTCGGGGAGTGTTTGGAGACTGCCTAAGTTTCCAATTATACACATCTCTTCTGCTTGTGAAGGCATGGCTTGTGAATTAGTATTGAGAGATTGAGATGCTCATGACATATACAACTACTTAGTGTCTCTATATATACACACACACACATTATGAATACATGTAGATATCACAAAAAGTTTAGTACATGCATATCTAATGAGGAAAAATTCACTTTTTGTTGATCTATTCCATTAACAAATTTTGTGATTAGATAATAATCAAATTTAAGTATATTTGGTAAAATCCGATCTCAATCACTAATTACGCAATTTGATTGGATCCACGTGTTATCTTAGAAAATATTGGTTTATAATCTATTCATTATGTAGAAACTTTGGACTAAGATTGGTAAAAGGCCAATTTCCAATTAATTATAAGCAATTTGTTTGGACCCACGTACTAATGTATAATGAAAACAAGTGTACTCATGCATGGTGTAAGTTACAATTGATCTTTTTCATTATTAGTTATTACTTTCAAGAGCATTTAATGACCCCAGATTTTGATTCATGTATTTTGTAAATTATGGTTCATGCAAAGTATCAAAGAGTGGCAAGTTTTCGTATTTTAAAATTTCAGGAAAAAAATAAAGGTATACCTTTGATCATGTATCCTAATGTATCTAGATAAAGTTACTCGTTGTGAAAGGAGAAACCACTCGGCTAACATCTAAACAATGATAGATAATTAGTAAGAAAAAGAAGAAAGTAGACAAAAATCAAGAGATTTGTTCTGAAGACAGATAGTTTCTAATAATGGAAAGAGACTGGTTAAAATGTGTAGCTTTCGTTGCAAGGTACTGTTTCCAAGTGAGGGATGGGTAAAGAGGAGACTGATTAACGAGTTTGGGAAGTGGAGAGATCATTAGATCGGAAGGTGGACCCCACAGGTAAGCCGTGGAGAAGCGAGATCGGATGCAGTTAGCCCTAGCTCGGTGAAGCACGCTCGGGAAGATTCCGTTGGTCAAAATGTGGAGTAAGTCACCGACGTTGACCACGAGTGAACCTGGGACAGGTGGCACGGTGACCCAGCCAACGCCATCCCGGTAAACTTGGAGACCGGCAGTGTTGTTCTGGTACAGTATGGTCATGAGGGTTGAGTCTGTATGGGCCGCAAGGCCCATGGCTCGTTCTGGTTCTGGGCATATTGGATAATGGTTTAGTTGGATAGCTGCTTGGGTTCCTTGAAAGTCTGAAGTAGGCCCAGCCCATTTGATGTCTTTCTCTTCCACTCCCAATGATCCTAATGCCAACCACATCAACTTCGCTGCCAGCTTTTGCATATGTTCTTCATACTCTTCAACAATTTCACTGTTGAATTGTTGTGAAATTAGTATCTGAAATCTTGAAATATATAGAAATTTTCATATAAAACATCATAGTTTTTGTAAATTTTTAGAAAAATCACATTTATTTATTTTATTATATTTTTGTCAACAAAAATTACAATTATATAAAACAAGACTTTCACTTTTTTTTTTTAATTTCTTATCTTATTATATAAAACTTCTTGTACTCATGAGAAGCTGACATGTGTCAAAATTATAATTAACAGGATCATAAGTGATCCTGTTAATTAAGAATATTTGTTTTCTTAATTGAAAAGGAAAACCAACAAAAAAATTAAATAATAAAACTTGTATACTTTTTAATTTTTATTTTTCTAAAATATGTTAAATCTTATTACTTCAATAAAATTTAAACTTGTTTCAAATTTAGATTTCTAGATTATCTAAACCCCAATAACTTTTTTAACACGCTTCTAATTATTTGAACTAACAAAATTAATTTTTTAAAAATCTAACCTAATTTACTATTCTAACTGGTTAGGTGGTAAATAAATTTTAGAGTAAATTTTTGTCTAATTTGTCAAAAAAAAGTTATATATAATTGGCACAAAATAACAAATTGGTTAGAAAATGTATAATATTCTCGGTTTATGAAACAAAAAAAACAATATTTCTATTAGACATGAAAATTGAAGAAAATATTTTTCATAGAGAAGAAAAAGTGTATAAATGATTTTTCACAAAATAAAAAAGTGAGAAATGTTCTCTCTCAAAGGGAATAAGTAAGAAAAAGAGTCGGAGATCCACTTAGAGAGAGTTGTTTATGCGGAGCCAAGTTTCATAGACTAATCTGGATCTAGAGGAGGGAGTAATGCGGTTGGATTTTCGCTAGAGATTTAAGATGATGGTGGATGAGAATTCGATTATTGAAAAGAAAGAAAGCCGCGAAAACCAACCATCTTCAGGTATAAAATTCGAGATAGGAATAAAATTGAGAGATGGTAAGAAAAGAGTTGAGCTAGAGAATGTTGTTGAAAAATGTTAGGAGCCAAGAAATGGTGAAAGTTTTTGACGATTGAAAGTGCAAGAGGGAAATAATATTCTGTTGGAAACTGAAATAAGATCTGAACAAGAGAACATCAGAGACACAACAAAAAATCTTGCCGGAAGAACGTCTCGCCTATATATGAGCGAGAGCATAATTACCGGTTACTGGATCCATTTTTATAGATCTCACACTAGGGTTGGGCATTCGAGTTTAGTTCAAGTGTATCGAGTTTAGAAGCCCATGATCCATCAGAGTATTTAAAAATTTTGGTTCGGGTCGGATCCATCTGGGTTTGAGTCAGTTTCAGGTACACGAAATATCGTAAAAATAAATTCAAAATTGGTTAAATTTGAATAAAGTTTGATTTAACTTTTACAAATATAACTAAAAATTTTCAAATATTTTGGTTACTTTGGATATTATGGTTATTTCGGTCTAAAAATTAATTGATATTTTTAGATTTATAATTATAGGGTAATTGTGTTATATCACGTTTATATATTATTAATATTTTTGAGTATATGGTTGTATTTCGAGTATTTCGGGTATCCATTCGGTTCTCAGTTCAGTTCTTCAGATATAGAAGTGTAGGACCTATTCTGGTTTTGTCGGTTTGAATTTAGGTTTGGTATCCTTTTTTGGGTTGATTCCTGGTATTTTCTCAAGATCTATCTTATACGGTGATCAAAAAAATAAACAACAAGATGAAAACCAAAAAATACGTGACATGGTATAAATTTTTAATATGTTAATAATAAAATTACAATATAAAAAGTTAAATTAATTTATTCATGTAAAATATAAACTTATGTAAATAACTCCTTTTCTAAGAAAACATATTTTCTATTTATTTACCTAAAACAATTTAAGATATTTTATTAATAACCAATATTTAATATTTAATTTATTGATTTTATATTTCATATTTGATAATTAGTATTTATTTAATCTTGCACACATATTTAGTTATTGGTGGGTCCATCAACTTTCATTGTGCCTTTTATAACTACAACATCGCAAAATTTGGTTTCTACTTTTCCTTTTTGGGATTATTATCGAATCCATATAAAATTGAATAGTCAACTGTACTAACGTCCACATACGATCTTTTTAGTTTGTTAAATGCACATATACGAAAATATATGAAAGTGAAACTTTAAAGAGAGATCGATACCAGTATTTGAGATGATGGTTGGGCCAAAGTTTACGGAAATCGTGGATGGGAGAGCCAATAACGGTGAAACCTTCGGACCACATTTGCTTACTAAAGAAAGAAGCAATACGAGCAACACCGTAGCCGGAGACTCCATTCTCCGACCGAGCCGCCTTGAGCTTTTGGTGGACGGGAAGCCGGAAAAGACTTCCGGTGAGGAACTCAATGTCGTCGAGAAGTCGCGAGGGCACGCCGTGGTTTGTGATCTGGAACGCTCCCCAAGTGGAACAAGCATTGGCCACAAGAGTGGCCACGTGGGGATCGGCGAGGTCGATGAACGGTAGGGATTCGTCGGAGGAGGAGGCGGAGAAGAGGAGATCATCTTTGGAAGTCCACGTGTAAGAATCTGGGAGAGATTTGACGTCGGGTAAGTTTGAGAGTGGGATGTGAATGGGATGCGAGATAAACACATCGCTCAACGTTGAACTCATGCTAAAGGCTTATGTTCATATTTTAGCTTTTTTATTTTATTTTTGGTGTGATATGATATGTTTGGTGGAGAAGAGGAGTAGGAGTCGGAGAGTATTTATAGATGTTGTGAAAGACTCAATACTCGAGACTGAAGACTGAATACTAAAGAGAAGTGTATTTATATATGTGGAGTGAGTATTTAATAGGCGAAGACAAAAGCTCCTTTTCGGTCGAATCTTATTGATTACCAAAACTATTTTCTTCTGTGTCATTTCTTTTAGAATTTGTGTGTTTCTTTTGGCAAAAGTTAATTGACTAATTTTATTGTTGTGTTTTATAAGAAAGAAAGAAAATCAAATTTGGCGAGGCCATCATGATGGCCATCTTCGTATAATCGTTATAGCAGAACTTAAATTTCAACAAATCTCTGTGAAAGAAATAATATTATCGTAAAGGTCTAGGTATGATCCTCTACATATAAATGGTCTAGCTATTAAATATATATATATATATATTATCAATATTAGTTGTACTCTAACACAAAAGACAAACTATTTAATTGTTAAGCTTGAATAAACAAATTTTTTCTATTACGCTCTATTAATTTAAAACTAAACCCTAATATTTGCTAAATCATGTTCGTAATCGCAACACAAAGCAATGCTTGTCAAACACATTATTTTTACTGAGAATAATGTTATCATTAACATTTTCCCAGATAATGCTGTTATTATTTAATCCGGAAAGCGATAAAAATGTCTTTTAACTAAATTACTAGCCTTTAACGTAACATGGCCTTTCGGAGATCATTCATGACATGGGGCCATGGCCTCTTTCTAAACGGCAAACTCGTCTCGTCTCTACTGCCTCAACAAAAGGACATTTTCGCACATTCGAGTCTCTTTGTCGAATAAAAATAAACAGTAATGTCTATTACCACAATCTAAAAGGGCATTATCTCGTGTGAGACCAAAGATAGTCATAAACAGATTCCACTTATGATTTCCAATCAAACAAAAGGTGGCATATATTGCTAAAAAGAAACAAAATCAAGAACTAACAATATATGTATATTGTAATTAATTGTTTTCACGTTCAAGTTCGATCCCCTGGCTCTCACTAGTTTTTAAGAAGAAAATTCTAAAGAGATTTTTTCTTATTTTAGATTTAACAGGAAAATACCATTTTTTTTTTAAGAAAATAGCAACAACTTAATACTAACCGAATGTTCTAGTTTTATTTGTCAACTGCATATGGAAAACAAGCTAACAATCTTCTCGGTGTAGCTGATTTATGCATTTTTCTCACACAGTATGGTTATCAGTTAGCATAAGAGCAACTGAGTAAGCCTTATAGTTACAGATAGTTGTCTGTTTACGGCGACTACGCACGATTATTGATGCATCGTAACATGTACGACCAAAAACCATATAATGTTAATTTTTTGTATATATGTATGGAAAACACGTAGATAATACACATATGCATATATAAACACATAACACATGGACATGCACATCATCACCTGCAATACATTTGCACTTGTTTTTGACATGATAGGCTCTCCATATCTATTTCCATAGTGTCACAAACACGATCATTATATTACATCGGAATATATGAATGATACTTTGACAATCGGAATCGTATAACTTTTTGCGTTTTTTGTAGAGTCAATTCAATAGCGAACATATGTAAATAACAACACATTAAGGAGTTGAAATGCGTTTTTTGACATGGTTGATAATTGTCCACGTTGAAATAACGCCTATCTTACATATCCTTGGATTTATTATTAAAATTTATTTCTGAAACACCACTAAAGTATTGAAATATGTCGGACCTCATCCCCTCATGATCTTTTCAACGCACATCACTAATTAGCCAAACTCAATGTTAGTTAATTTAACTAATTATAGAATATTATATATATATATATATATATATATGCATAACTTGTTATATATCTTCATATATAGCTCAACATTTAGAACTAGAATGTTGTTCAGCGTTTTGGTCCCTTTAACTTTTTAAAGAAGGTTGAATTAAATTCTCCTTTTTGTATCTAGTCCAAAGAGATGTACTTTATGTACAAACAAAAAATGTAAAACATTGAAATTTTGTAAAGGAACAAATTTCTTGATATTTAAGTGATTTAGGAAAATTATTTACCTAATTTTAGAGTCTTTTATGCGTGGATCATGAGTGGTTGTTTAATATAGATGAGTTCTAACTAATTTAAAATACACCAAAAGAGGTCAAATGACATTTTCCAATGTAAACAGATGTGAGGAAACATGAAGATTGCTGGCAAAGTTTGTAGATCGAGGGAAATGTAGATGTGATAATATACACATATCAAGCCAAAAAAATGCCAACCCATGCATTTTGTGTAGCTTTCTTTAATTTTTCTTTTTAATTAGAAAAGAGATATCATTTTTGATAAATATAGAAATACAAATTAAGAGTTGTCAAAAGTATGATTGGACAGATATAAGACGTTATTCTTCGGTTCTAAGAAAATACTTTATACGCTAAAATAATCCACCTCGACAACTAAAATAATTGATCAAATGATAGAATTGTATTTATTTAATTAGTTTGTAGACGATGAATGATATAAAATCACGTAAACGAAAACTGATCAGCAAAGCAGGGTCGCAGGAACATTCGAAACTGGTCTGATGTTGATAAACGGTGATGCCTTGTCTCTTTTACATTTTCATCAATGCTAGCAGATAAGTTATATAGCGATAAAAAATTTGTCAAAAACTAGCTAGGATGATTAATAATATATTAATCTCTATAACTTGCAGTATTTATTAAAGTTTAATATTTATATATAACGAAGTTACATCACGTAATGTAACTGATAGAAAATAAAGATAAAAACTTATGATCATTTTGTAAAGTTCTTTGATGTATAGATGTTTTGACTTTTTTATTATTTTACTATCAATCAGACATTTTAACATTTAAGTGATCACTGTTGTTATTATAAAATTTTACATTAAATTATCGTGATAATAATTAATAAATGTCATTCTGAATTATATAAACAAGATACTTGGCTATTTTTCTATTTCTAAGACGTGGAAAGAAAATATGAAACTCTCCAATACTTTAAAGTCTGAACCCAAAAAAATCGAAGAAAAACAAATATCATACAATCCTTTAGTTCAAAGGTTTAAAAGTTGGAATATAGAAACATAAGAATATGATAAATGACTGACAAACAATAATTGATATAAACAAACACAAGAAAATATAAAAGAGGAACACACCTTTGACACTAAGCGGATCCAAACTCAGAGAACCACTTCTCGTGTTTCTCGATATCTGAGGAAGACACACTCGGTTGCACTTTCTTAATGGCCTCTTCGAAATCACACATAGCGACAGGATCGTTTGAGATATCGTCCTTTGACATGTTCTTTATCTCATCCCTCGTTTTCCCTGCTATCTTACGCCTCATCCCGTTCATTGACGCGTCCCTACACACGTTAGTCAGATCGTCTCCACTGTACCCTTCCGTTCTCCGAGCCACGTCTTCAATGTTAACATCACTTGCTACCTGAAAATTGACAATATTCATTGCTACATTGCGTGCAACCAGCAGAGAGATTTGCGATTGTTAATAACAATGTATTCACAACTAACCTCAACTGTTCTCAGATTGATATTGATAAGAGCCTTGCGACTTTCGAAATCTGGAAGTGGGATATATATACGTTTTTCAAGCCTCCTCCTGCACCATCATGATTCATGAACTCAAGAGTCAGCAGTGTCTTCACATTTGAGCAAGTACAAAGATAGCATTAACTCAAAGAATATTGAAACCTGAGAGCTTCATCTATGTCCCATGGGAAGTTGGTAGCTGCCAATACCATTACTATCTTGCGACTACCATCTTCATTTGTCGCTGTATTGCTCACTCCATCTACTTGAACTAGGAGTTCCGATTTCACCCTTCTTGAAGATTCATGCTCTCCAGAACCCCTGAATCATACCCTCCACAAATTAAACATACATTGAATTCAGTATTGAAATCTCAGTGTCATGAGGAAAATTACCCCCGAGAATTGCAAAGAGAGTCGATCTCATCAATAAAAATTGTGCTTGGAGCATATGCTCTAGCCAGATCAAACAGGCATCTGACCATGCGCTCACTCTCTCCGCGCCATTTTGAAGCTAATGTAGCAGAAGAGACGTTGAAGAAGGTGGTACCACACTCGGTTGCAACTGCTTTTGCCAACAGAGTTTTACCTGTCCCAGGAGGACCAAACATGAGAACCCCTTTCCACGGTCTTCGAATACCCTGAAGGGGAACAAAAACAATCAAATTAAAATTCCTTCATACCTAGAAGATAATTATAAAGAGTACGGATTTGATGAATCAACACTTATTATGTATGATTGCCCATAGTCTAAAAATAGTAATATACAAATCCAAATTTCGCACCGTAAGAAACAGAATCAAAGTACCTGAAAGTATTCGGGCATCCATAAAGGAAGGACGACAGCCTCCTCAAGCAGCCTTTTGGCTTCAGACAAACCTGCAACATCATCCCAACGGACACCAGGAGTTGAGTCCAACACATCCCTTTCAAGCATAGCAGCCAGGTCCTCATCAGGTCCCTCATAAAGTCCCCTTTTTGATTTCCCGTCTTCACCATCACCATTCTGATATCAATGAGGAAGGCAGAAATTTTTATTTGTTGTTAACAATAGGTGGAAATTACTGGCTCAACATCACCACAGAAACACATTGATACCACTATACAGTTTCTAATACGCAGTAAGAATTGATGATCTTTTATACATCAGTCCAACTATTATATAACAACTTAGAAGTTTCATGACATTCTGTCTATCACCAACCAAGTAAGGGAAATGGAAATGTTATAGTGAAGTTAACCACTCTATATGCAGTAAAGCATGCACCAAAAGGCAGAAATATATAACTTACCGTAGACTCTGCCTTGGTGGATTTTGAGGCAGCTCCTTTCTTTCCGGCAGTGGAAGAGCGGGCACCTGCATTGGACTTACTAGTAGCTCCACCTCTTCCACCACGGGAAGCTGGGCCTGTCCGTGTTGTTGGACCACGAGTCCAAGCCCCATCTTGAGGTGATTTTCTCATACCACTTTGACCAGCCCTGGCGGGTCTTCTACTAGTAACATCACGGGTAGGAGGCCTCCACACATCAGGATCATCCATTGGACCACCGGATGAAGTTGGATACTCATCCAACGGCTGAAAAACAAAAGATGATTTGGTGTTGATGGGCGGAGAAGCAGCACGACGCCCCGTGGGAGCATCTTTAAATGCTCTCCTCTCTGCATCCAATTGTTTTACAACTTCCGTCTCTTCCATTATGGCTTTTTTAACATTCATCCATTTTGTCCGCGCCAAAGGATCATCAAGGGTGTTTAAATGCCTATAAAAGTGTATATATATAAGAGCTTCAGAACCACTAATGCAGCACATAATAAGAGTGTTCTATCTCTCTCAACACAGTATCTAAGTATAGTCACACCTTGAAACATTGCAAAATTCTAGCTTCTTTTAAGGGGCAAATGATGCCCATTGCAATACAATCGAATTAGAAAAATTATCAAACTAGCTAGGGCTTGAAGAATTTGGCAAGGGGGTGATAAAATCTAGATTCAAGACTCAAGAGACAAGGAGCTACTTACTTGTTGATCTGAGCAATGGCGCCATCGAAGAAGATGACAGAGGTGTCATACGATCCTTCTAGTGCGTATTCTCTCGCTAATTTCAAATGATCTTGTAGACCCGCCAACGAATTACTACTACCAACCATTTCTTCCTCTCACTTCTTTTACTCAAACAGCTGATTCCAATACAAAATCTAGGGTTTCGAGGCAAGAGCTTTGATCTCGGGTCCCAAATTTCCCTTCTTTATGTCTCTCCCTCACCAGATTCCGGAGATGTGACTCGTCGGCGAAGTTGGAGCGATGAAAGACAAAGTAAGAAGATGGAAGCCACGTTAATGGTTGGTAGTTATGATCCAGTCTCTCTTTTTATTCGGGTTTGATTTCAAATTTAGATCCGGGCCCATATACAGCCCACTTTAAAATCCAATAAAGCTAACTTTATTCTGTGGCTTCGTAAATTAAATTTTCAAATTAAAGGCCGATTTTATCAATTTCTCAAAACGTCTAGTAATATCATCTAACGAGTAAAGCTAATCCCAAATTTGCATTTGGCTTTGGTTACACAAATCAGAAGGGTAATTTCTGTATTTATTGATCACATAGTGTAAGAACGAGATTCACAAACGCCTGCAAAAACAGAGTAAGAGACTAGAAGAAAACAAAAAGAAGAGCTTTGTAAAGGTATCATCAAATAGTAAAGAAAGAGTGGTTTACTTGATTGGCACCTGCAGTAACCATCACTGCTGATTTGGTAAGCTTGTTTTCTTCACGCAGCTAACGAAAAAAACAATCAGTTGGATTGAAGAGCAGGAAAGATTGAATTGAAGAAGAAAGTTAGGTTCTCGTGGGATTGATAATCTTAATCTGAAGAGCGAGTCGTAACTCAGGAATACCTTCATCAGGTCGATAAGAACTGATGGTAGGATCCCAAACAATCTCCTTGACCTTATCTAAGGCCTTTCGAGGAGGCTGCCAATGCACCACTCCCTGCAATTAGAATCCCAAGTCAGATGATTTATACACACATCTCTAGAGGCAACAAAGAGCAAACCTGAGCGAGAGACATGGGGTTGGTCAACTCCGCCATTAATTTCCTAATCTGCACACAAAACCGTAATCTAACAATTTTCATCCAAAAAAGAAAGAAAGAATCAAATCAATTGGAATGGAGAAGAAGTAAGAGGTTGACCTGAGTCATGACAGGTACATCCGTAGCCAACGTTCTCCTCGAAAGCATCCCGAACGAACCCATTTTTCAGAGATTAGGGTCTAAAATTCTCATGTACCTAATGCAAAAGGCAACCGCGTACGATTACCTAAAAGGAGATATGAGCGTTAAGCACGCCTTCTCTTTCTTTGTCGTCTTGAATGTTTTTTCCTGAGGAGATGATAACACAACAGTTTCTTTACGCCAACTTCAGACAAAATAATTATTGAAAAGAAAAAAAGAATAGAGTAACGCCTTTGTTATGATCTCATCAACTCGATCCAATTTGCTTTTTCCAGAGTCAAAACAGCTTTAAAAACCCATTTCTACTCGACGGATTCTGTGATATCAATCCAAAGAAAAACTTCACCTTTTAATTTCTTCTTATTCTTTTGTTCCTTGTCTACATGTTCTATGATCAACCACAGGATTTGCCTGAGAAAGCAATCAGACGTTGCGTTTCAACGTAGAATGATTTGGTTGATTGTGCTTCACTTTCCTTATAATCACATATATGCCCTTAATGTTTCCATTCAATTCTTTTTTTTAATAACTCGGAATGTGCATAATCGTTTGGATACAAACAACCTGAGTTTTAAACCTACAGACCCAAGCCCAAAGGCCATAGCACTGTTACTGTTTTCAATAGTAAGAATCCAACCAGAAAGAAAAAATGGAGTACTACCATACATACATACCTTGCTAGTTTCAATCAATTAACTTTCATCTGAATGTGTGTGTATATGCACGGACATATATTCCTTGACACAGTTTTTGTTGTTACAAAAGTAGCAAACTGAATCATATTATTCATAATTATTGGGAGTTTGGTCATATGCTTAGACGGGTAATTAGGTGTGGCCGAATGGGGTAAGGGAGTGGAGGGAAAGATTGGGGTTCAAAATATTGAAAAAATGGACATGATTTTAATGTCTGTAAGATTATTATAGATCTGTTGCTTTGTTCGAAATTCTATTTTTATTTTATGTTTTTTCTTTTTGAGTGTTAGTTTGAATCGTAGATCTAACTTTTTGGTCTTTGGATAAAACCGTAAAACGTTGTTATTAGGTCCACGACGACCTCTCGTTACGTCCTTCTCACACTAAAACAGCTTTTACGCATTACTCCTCTACAAAAAATAAAAACAAAAAGTGTATATATATATATATTATATTATTTGATCGATACAGTAGATATTTCTTAAATTTGAAATCTAAAGATTTCTAGCTTTGAATATGTAACTCCCATGTGGTAAGACAGACAATTGGTTCTTGCTCTTCGCTGTAGCTTTTGAAATTCTCGTGTGTTGTGCGTCTACACATACAGTATATATATAAATATCTGAAAATACTTTTGGTTAATTTTTGTTTGTCTTCATTCTTCGGTTTTGTCATTTAACATGAAAGTTTCATATGAAAGTTTTGACTTATAATCATTTGACTTTGTTGCCGTTTCACTTATTAGTATAAATATCCCAGAACTTTTTATTTTTTGAAAATGAAATCAAACATTAAATCTTACCTTTATTTCAAATTCAATTTTCATTTTAAATCTGAAAGTTTTTGGACTTTTTTTTAGTTAATACTCATAACTCATAATAGTTATAAATAATTTTGAAACAAAAATTCAGCTTATAATGAATAAAAAAATCTAACAAACAACAAATGATTAAAAGATTACCTAGAAAGCTAAACTAATTGAAAAATAAAAATATTTTCTGGAACTTTTATCAATATTTAGATAAAACGTCTATAGCTTTGTAAAATGTACTATAACTAAACGATTTAAACAAAATGTATACATACTGAAAATGGATCATCAAAGTATTAAATCGTAGAACATAACAAGACCTGAAAATGCAGATTCCAACACTTTATTATTCACTTCCTAAGAATCTTTTCTTGTTTCTAAGTGTCTACTGACACAAGCATCAAAATAATATTATAATTATTTTGTTTGTCTTAATTTTATGCGGTTATGCCAAGGACAATGTGATCTATTACAGTTTTGTAGAATGTATGATCGTGGAGAAATTTATCAACAAGTTCATGTCGATTTGGTCAAAGTAACGGTTAAGAAACTTAGATATAAGTTTTGTTTTACATGAAACAAAAAAGATTCATCACAATAATTATATATTTTAATCAACACATGTACACCACAAGAAAGTCTAAGTATGCTTTTAACACATAGCATATCCAATAGAAATAAAACGAATTCTTTAAGTTCTTTGCATTATTTAAAATTGAAAGGATAGTGTATAACTTATGGATGGATACTTAGCATGTGGTGTCCAAATAAGCTTCAAGGAATATTAAAATAAACACAGAAACATAAATACAAATAAGTTAAAAAAAAGTTGATACATGTAGTTGGCCTTTGTTTTTATTTTACTAATAAAATTTTATATTTCAAAAGTTTAAATTTTAACATTAGAAAATAACCGGTGGAATCTTTCTTCAAATCTTCAAAATTTGTACAGAGTTTGTATTTAATCACTTATGCTTAACTTTGAGCAAAATTATGTTGTTTAATCACTTTTATTTACCTTTGGATGAATAGCCACGCTGTCTAGAGTAACACTGCAAAAATTTTAAATAGTAACAACACCTTTGAACGGTGTAAAATTTTAATAAATGTGTATATGATGATACATTTATTGGAAAACGTAACTATTACTCTATCTTTTATCTTTTTACTTTAACTTGTTTTTAGTTAAATTTAAATAATAATAATAATAATAATAATAAGTAAATAAAAAAACGTTCAAACAAATAAAAAACATCATCTACATCATAAATCCTCATTAATTACAGCATGTTAATTGGAAAATAAAAAATACACCAAACCCAAAATAGAATAGATGATTAAGATGAAATATGGTAAATGATTAGTTACCAAAATCTAAAAAAAACTATGTTCAATTACGTAATAAAAAAAACAATCACAAATTACTAATCAAATTTCCATAAAAAAACGTATGTTATAGTTCTCTCCTTTTCCTTTATTTCATGGTCAAACAGTCAATGAGGTTGGTTAGAAGTAATTAAATAAACATTTGTTTATAATAAGAAAAAGTTGCTATTTAAAAAAAGAAATATTAAATTAGTATCTTTAAACCCCTCCTCTATCCCGCTCAGTCTCTCAGACAGTCCCTTTGCATAAAAGCGAATTGACTATACATTTACTCTCTCGATCTGCCCAAGCTCCCATCTTTTTTGTTTGAAGAGTTCCTTTCCCCCAAATTAAATAACTAAAGGATCTCTCTCTCTTTTTCTTTTTTTTTGCCTGAAGAATTATCTGGAGCGTTGTAGTAAGTTCCCATCGTAGTCTGTCTCCATCTTCTCCGTTTCAGATATTTTTATTTTTTATTTAGAAATGTGATACCTGCATTTTTTTGATGCGGTTTTCTGGGAGGGTTTCTTGAAACTTTCTCTGGTTCATGGGTCACTCGGATTTTCTTGGAATTGATTCCTTTTTTACGAACGGATCGATAAGTTTTTTTTTTGGAGATCTTAAAGCTCTAAATCATGGTTCTGTTCCTTTTTTTGTTCCGATTTCTAATGGGATAAACTTACAGACTTTTATAAAACCCTGTAAGAAAGATAGAAAATTTTCCTTATATTATTTTTCTTCAGATTTTATTTCTCCAAATTCTGCGGTTAGTCGCTCAATGTTTGCTCAAAAATTGCTGCGACTTTTTCTTTTCAAGGGTTGAGGCCTTGAGGGTTTTTCTGCATTACAGTTTGTTTTTTTGTAATTAAGTAATTTCACCTTTGAATCTGACTTGAGTTTGAAAAAGTTTGAAACTTTGGAACCATGTACCCAAAACAAGTCTCCGTAACAACTACATGGTGCAATTCTGGGTTGATTCATGAATGATCAGATAAGCGACCTTCGTTTAGAAGAATAAATTTCCTTTTTTGGGGCTAAACAATTTCTTCGAACATCTTATATGCATTGGTCTCAGCATTAATACAAGTTTGTCTGTGTTAGGTGGACATAGATCTCTCTGTTTTGTTGCATCTTCATACCATTGATCTTCGATCTCTCTTTACTTCAATTTCACAGATCGACAAGATAACGTGGTGCTAAGGCCCTAACGTCAAAAAGTTTGGATCTTCTCAAAGGGTTTCAATAATGGGGAATGAGAATGCTGTTTGTGGCAACAACATATCACAGCTCCATGGTCGCCCTGTAACTCGTGCTCTTGCTTCTGCTCTGCGTGCTTCTTCTAAATCTTCAATTGAGTCTGCTACAACACAGAAGCAGGGACGGGTTCTGAGAGCAAACTCTAAAAGAACAGCCGTGGATGAGAAGAAAGCCAATGCACCTAAGAAACGAGCTATTCTTAAGGATATCACAAATGTTACCTGCGAGAATTCTTACACAAGTTGCTTCAATGTTGCGGTTGTTAACTACACAATGCTGCTTCTTAAATTGCTTGTTTATATGACAAGAAGTATGTTTTTGCTGACAATTGTTGGATCTTCTTTCCATTTTAGCAGAGAAAGAAGGGACGAGCGAGTTCTTCCAAGGTGGCATCTTCTTCTGCTACTTCACAAGTTACAGATGCAAAGGTAGAAGTTGTGTCCAAATCAGCAGGAGGAAGCTTGTCTGGTTGTACAGGCACAAGCTTAGGCACAAATGGAGCATCTTATATCTTTATGGCGAAGCAGGGTTCCAGTTTGCCTCCAGAACCCCTTGAGAGATCAGCTTCTGCAGGTGAACTTAGTTACTGAAGCTTGTGTGAGTGATTTAAAACATTTCTGATGCTTTTTTCTTCTTGCAAATGGTTTACAGTTGATAGAAGTTGTGTTGGAGCAAGTTCTAGTGTGGTAAGTATCCCGAAATTCGTTGACATTGATTCAGATGACAAGGATCCTCTACTCTGTAGCCTTTATGCAGCTGATATCTACTACAACCTGCGTGTTGCTGAGGTAATAATCCACTGCATTTTGATATCTTACGATGATGCATCTGATTACTTACGGCTTGTTGTCTACTTAGCAGCTTAAACGCAGACCATTTCCTGATTTTATGGAGAAAAGACAAAGAGATGTGACTCAGACAATGCGGGGAATTCTAGTTGATTGGCTTGTAGAGGTTAGTTTTAGTTCCAGTTTGTTAGTTGCTAACTTATGAAGTCTTTGTATCTGCTTCTCACAACTCAAAATTTCAGGTCTCAGAGGAATACACACTAGTACCTGACACTCTCTACCTCACAGTGTATCTGATAGACTGGTTTCTCAATGGAAACTACATGGAAAGACAGAGACTTCAATTGCTTGGCATCACTTGTATGCTCATTGCTTCGTAAGTTCCTTATCACCTAATCTGTTCCCAAAAATCAAACAATGCTCTGGTCTAAAACAGTCTCTTGAAATTTTTTAAAGAAAGTATGAGGAAATAAGTGCGCCACGCATCGAGGAGTTCTGCTTCATCACGGATAACACTTACACAAGAGATCAGGTCCTGAAAATGGAGAGCCAAGTACTCAAGCATTTCAGCTTTCAAATTTACACTCCCACTTCAAAAACATTCCTCAGGTAATTTCAACAGACAGTGCAAATGCTTTCATCATATGTTTTTGTTTTTTATTTAGTCTTTGGTGATTCGAAATATTCATCTTTGCAGGAGATTTCTTCGAGCAGCTCAAGCTTCTTACCCGGTATGGCCTTTTCTTAATATATATGATCAGATGTATCTATATGCTCATAAAACATTTAGCAGAAAGATTGAAACTTTCTTGTTGTTTTGGTTGATGATCTGCAGAACCCAAGTCTGGAAATAGAGTTTCTGGCGAATTATCTAACGGAATTGACGTTAGTAGACTATGAATTCTTGAAGTTCCTGCCTTCGGTCATCGCTGCTTCGGCTGTTTTTCTTGCCAAGTGGACATTGAACCAATCAAGCCACCCTTGGGTCTGTAGTAAAAAAAACATTGTTCATTAAGACACAGATTGCTTCTGTCTCGACGAATCTTGAACCTCACTTGTCTTTATTGTTATTTGTGTACAGAATCCAACTCTTGAGCATTACACAACGTACAAAGCCTCCGATTTAAAAGCATCTGTTCACGCCTTGCAAGATCTACAGCTTAACACCAAAGGATGCCCCTTAAACTCTACACGCATGAAGTATAGACAAGACAAGGTAAACAAACAAAAAAACAATTCATATCAGTTTTGGTTGTGTTAAAACGATTTAGAGGTTCGGTTTGATTTAACAGTTTTCTTGCATTTTACAGTTCAAATCTGTGGCAGTTTTCACTTCTCCAAAGCTACCTGAGAAGCTATTCTGAAATAGAGACAAAACCGAGCGGTTCATCTCCTAACCGATATAACACACATCTGTAACATTTCTGATGGTCCGGTTCGTCCCTCATTCATCTGTTAACTATGTCAAATAAAACAGTGTCTTTCCACGGTCTCGATACCCAGATTACTTAAGGGTTCGGTTGATTCCGGTTTAGTTTAGACTGGTTTGATTCTTCCAAACCTAATTTGTTCTTGATTCATAATACGAGTTAATTGTTCGAGCAATTTCTGGTCGGAATATTTTTTTTTTTGGTTAAGACCGAAGAATTACATTTAAAAATGACCATTGACAGAGAGACATTGGAGCATTAATTACACATTATCCCATGAAAGAATATGAATGACTCACATATTATGTGGAAAGATATTTTTTAATGAAAATAAAAAAAAATTATCAATTTGGTCTGCTTCATTGCTGATGTGTCGCTCTGGTTGAGATAGAGAGAGAAAAGAGGAAGAGAAGTCGAAAATGGCGGTGACAACTTCTTCAAGTTTGATATCGTCCCCATGGCAAGCGACCCTTCAGCATTATAATAATAGGGTTTTTCTCAAAGATTATCCGTTTCCGTGTCACTCTAATCCACTTTGCAATTCTTTTAATTTCAAAAGACGTTCCTTTTCTTCTTCTTCTTCTTCTTCTTCTTCTTCTTCTTCTTCTTCCAAATTTAACGACCATGTTGCTAACCATTCTTCGTCATCCAAGCTTTCTCCGATTCCAACCCATTTCTCAATCTCTGGTAAACGCCTCCAATACCAATTTCTACTTTTGAGGTTTGATCCTATAATTATGTTCTTCAGTTTTTGCTCTGCCTCCTCCTGCTCATGCTTCTCCTGCAAATTCCCGACGTTATCTGCTTTGTTATGATCAGCACTCTTTGTGGAACATACCTTTTGTGTTTTATGTATTATATTTTTTTTGATGATTGTAGAGTGAAACCATGTTTCTTCAGTTATAGCTCTTGTTGGTGTTAATGTTTGGATGTTTCATTTGTGTTGTTATCAGACATTGGTTTGAATTTAGTGTCTTTAAAACTTTTGATTTCTAATAGGTGCAGAAACCGAAATCATTTCGTAACTGGCTCTGTAACTTGAGGTTTTAAGGTTGTTGTGGAAATGATGACCTTTCTTCTTATTGAATTGCCTATAGGTTGTGGATGCTCGTGGATTCAGGACAATTCAATGGTTCATGATTCGGTTATAAGATATGGGACGTCAAAGAAATGCTCGGCGTTACCAACTACAAAAACAGTTGATGTCTCTTCAGTGTCGGATCTTTTTGAATTTATATGTGCAGGTCCTCTCGTAGACAAGATTGGTATTACTCCTGAAAGAGTTGGCCAGTCTATTGACAAATGGTTACTCTATGGCTCACAGCTCTGTAGACTCTTTCAGCTTAATGAGCTTAAGCTCACTATTCCTCAGAAAGCTAGGCTATACCACTACTATATACCCGTATTTATATGGTGCGAAGATCAGATTGCTCTGCATTATTCCAAGTTTAAAGATGGAGATGATGTACCTCCATTAGTGGTACTATATTGTTTTTTTTTTAATAACAATCTCAAATTAATGATGGAGATGATGTGTGTATCAAGAGATGTGTATTGACAATGCAGATTGGATTTAGCGCGCCACAAGGATGTGGCAAGACTACACTTGTGTTTGCACTTGATTATCTTTTCAAAACTACAAAAAGGTATGTTTGGTCCACCGCAATTTATTTCATGCAAGTCTTGTGTGATTATTATACTAACAAAGCAAATATCTCAGGAAGTCGGCGACAGTATCCATAGACGATTTTTACTTGACTGCAGAAGGTCAGGTAAGATATATATTTTAAGATTTTTACTTGTAGCCTCTGTTGTATAGACGTTCACTTCTCCATTTCTTAGCCTCCATTGTTATTATTTTTCTCAGGCTGAATTGAGAGAAAAGAATCCAGGAAATGCACTTCTAGAGGTAAACTCATCTTCAAATTCTGCTCAACATTTTGACTTTGTACGTCTTGTCTTTAGCTTGAAAATATCGTCATGGTTTCTTGTTTGTTACCAGTATCGTGGAAATGCAGGAAGCCATGATCTTCAATTCTCTGTTGAAACACTAGAAGCCCTGACTAAACTGACCAAAGAAGGTTTAGTTTCATCAATATAGTTTTATTCTTGGTTGCTGTTATCTTATTCACCATGTAAGTTTTTTGGTCATGTACAGGCATGAAGATGAAGGTACCTCGGTACGATAAGGTGAGTAACAGCTTCCTTTTCAAAATCTTTTCGGTTTTATCATTTTTGTATCATAAAACGCAGAATGAAAACAGGGGAACCAGTTGTTAACTTGTTATTTGGCTGCAGTCTGCCTATAGCGGGAGAGGTGACAGAGGCGATTCATCAACATGGCATGAAGTTGAAGGACCTCTAACGGTAGTTGTATCTTTTTAACTGTATTGGTTCAAGGTTAAAAGGATACAAGCCCATGAAACTTTTATGTGTGATTTCTCCAGGTCATTCTCTTTGAAGGATGGATGCTTGGATTTAAACCTATTCCAGCTGAAATTGTTAAAGCAGTGGATCCGCAGCTGGAGATTGTGAACAAGAACCTTGAAGCGTATCACGACGCATGGGACAAGTACATCAACGCTTGGGTCGTCATCAAAATCAAGGACCCAAGTTATGTATACCGGTGGCGTCTTCAGGTTTGTATATCTATTAGCATAACTAACAGGTTTTTGTTTGCTGTGCTTGGATTCAAACACGGTTTTGTTCTTATTTTTTGGTTTCGAACAGGCAGAAATTGCAATGAGGCAGGCTGGCAACGCCGGGATGTCGGACGAGGAGGTATTGATATGTTTTGAGTGTCTTGTGCTTATAGAAACAATTCATTGTTGTTTTGAAGTGTTAAAAATATCTGTTTTTCAGGTGAATGACTTTGTGTCGCGGTATTTGCCGGCGTATAAGGCCTATCTTCCAACTCTTTACGCGGATGGACCAAGCGGCTCGGACCCAGACCGTGTCCTTGCGATAGATATCGATGAAGAAAGGAACCCGATTCTCGCAAACTAAATGAGATGAGATGTGCTCATGTCTCCATTGCCTTCAAAGTATTTCTCCTTGTATGTTAAAGAGACCAACATTACGTCACACATTCTTCTTCCTTCTACCTCTCTTTTGACATGCTATTTTGTTACACTATTCTACACATATTATTATTATACTATTACTATTTTGTCACACTATTCTACACGTTTTATATTTTTTTTCTTGAATATTATTATTATTATTATTGTGGTCAGTTGTATGTGTGAGATTTAATGAAGCAGGAAAATCTTGTCCGTCTTGTCGATGTCCTCATGTTCGGATCGTGGTGGTCGGCACTGATATTAAAAGTGGCTGTATTACACTTTTGTTTGTATAGTGGTTTTTGAATATAAATAATTAAAAGCCATATTAAAACAATACTGTTGTACATTACATGTGATAATCGAAGGCCAAAAAAAGGTTTGAATTTTTTTTTTATAGTGCAGTTCAAAAATGCATTTGTATATTCCCATTTCTGCAAATATTTATGCAATTGTGATCATAATCTTATAGCCTTTCGAAGATCCGATGCATTTACGTGCTGGAAAGTAAAGACACTGCTCTCTTCACATCGGAACTGCACCAACCAAATTTGAAATACTTTTACTGTTTAGTAACATTATAGGAATATATTTTAGTACACTGACTACAACCCTATAGCATCTCCAAGTTTCATCAACCTCATACGTTTGCACGATTCCACAAACATCCTACACAATAACATCAATCCCAATAAGATTTAGTTTCCTTCACAAATAATAAATACACTAACTTTGTTAATTTTAGTTCTAATAAAAAAAAAGAAAGAGATAAAAAGGCCACACAAGGGTAATTCCGGGAACTCACATCCACGGCACATCTCCGACTAGCATCCAATCACCTTCCTTATCCTCGTAAGTAGCCACAAACTCTCCCGACTCCGTCACTTTACCTACCACAAAGTCCATATGATTTACCAAAGTGCCCTCCACTTCGTCAGTCCATCCAATCAAATTAAAATCTCGATCACTTACATATTGTTATTGTGCCCTGAAACATGTTTTCTAGAGCGGTGAAAAGCTGTCCGTAGCAATCGTACATCTCAAGATCGACTTTTCTGAGATACGCCACACCATCCACCGCCACTTTCACGTATTTCCGACTCACCGTCGTCGTCACTGTTTTCCTAGCCGTCGTTACCGGCGGCCACCCCACCAACTGGTCACTAAAACCAGAATAAAGAAGATCAATGAAACATGCATATCTATATATATAACATATATATATACACATGCAACGATTAAAAGAAAATTAATAAGCCGTACTTAGTGATCATGCATGAGATATAACTATTCTTGTGTCCTTCCCCGAGTTTTAAATCAACGGTCTCGAGGAATCTACGTTTGTTTCCGGACTTTTTCAGACCCTCCGATGCATCAGTCAGAGTGCCGGGCAAAGCTAAGGTCAGCTCAGTTCCCCCAAGATCACCAGAATCCGGCAGAACCCTTACAATTTCCTCCGGTGACATTAATTGTCTCTCTCTCTCTTTCTTAATTTATGTACAAAAGTTAACAACAAAAGTGTGGAAAGTGATGACTGATGAGACAATATGGCACTAACTTTTGGCTTGAGACTCATAAGGTTTCCAAGTTTGTATTTATTTATAGTCATCACTATACTTGTCAACTAAAAACCTAGTGAACCCTACCTATAATATGACACGTTTCCTGTAACTGGCGGTTTTTATATCTCCACGAACGCAAGTGAATAGTTTGGTGATTAGCTTCTACTTCGTGTGGTGTGGCCTCGTTTATAGTTATAGCCATTTAGCATCTCCCAAACTGTCATAATTAGTGGATTTAATTGCATGTGTACGGATATCTTTCCAGTTCTAATTTCCGACAAATGACGTAAATGGTCCAGCTCTGACCTCCCACGTCATGGGCTCGACTAAGGCTGAGAAGAAGAATCCAGCGAATTCTTAGACATGCAAAATATTTAAATTTGATAATATTATAGATTAGCTAGCATGCACAACTCGAGAAAAAAAAAAATTTCTTAATATTCTAATTTTTTTTGTCATAGTTGAAAACATTTCCGTTGTAGGAAAAAAGTTACAGTATTCAAAAAATAAAAAAGAGTTACAGTTAGTGGATTTTGTATTGCTTATCGGACTTTCCTCGCATTCGATCGTGTTAATTTACTTTCGAATATTAGTGTAATATGTTCGAACGACAGCTATATATGAGCTATCTAAATGTTGCTTACAAATGTTTGAAAATATAATAAGAGGGAAAAAATGAATCCAATATATTTGTTTGTGTTTGTTAATCTCAGTTCCATATGTTGTTCGAGACACATCTTCAATAGTGTTCCTTTTGTCTAAACTTTTTGTCACTTTATTTCTTTAAATTATTTTTCAATACTCCTCACTCGTACGACGAGCCTCCTTCTTAATTCCTCTGCTGTAGCCTTATTGAATATGTTAAGTTTTATGGACTTATAATTCAAAATTAATTGACAATAAATAGATTGACTTATATCCTTTATATGTTATTCAAGATCTATTTTCACATCCGATGTGCGATATTCTTCACATACCCCTTCGAGATAATGATTTTTTAAGCCATTAATCTTGACAGAATCCATCACGCCCCTTCGAAATAATTTTTTTTAGCTATT
The DNA here is from genome assembly GCA_028015245.1 of Cardamine occulta. Taxonomy (NCBI): domain Eukaryota; kingdom Viridiplantae; phylum Streptophyta; class Magnoliopsida; order Brassicales; family Brassicaceae; genus Cardamine; species Cardamine occulta. The sequence continues at coordinate 20,889,696 of CM051369.1, read as the reverse complement.
TTGATGGAATTAGATCTTTTTTTGGCCATCAATTAATGGGATGATCGGACTATTTTCTGGACCGGATTAACGAGTTAACATGTGTTCGACCTCTGATACCATATTAAATTATGGGATTCTAACTCAAAATTAATTGGCAATGAGTAGAATGTCTCATATCCTTATATATCCCTTAAGATCTATACCCACATCCGATGTGGGATATTATTTTTAATACGCTCTTTCGAAATGATGACATTTCTATCTATTGATCTTGATATGTTCGGACGTGGATTTGCGTACCAAATTTTTGGATCGGACTGATTATGAATCTAGCCATGGTTTTGAGTTGAAAATCAATAATCTAATAGTATTACGTCTATGTATACATTGATTAAAAGTTCCATGTATATTTATATAAAATATCAATTTTCACTATCAGTCCAAAAAGAGATATATCGCATAGCCTAACAATGTGTTCGTAGTTATGCATCATCGCACACTCTCCACTAGTTAAGTACAGAAGTGCAGTTTTTTTTGTCTAAATTTAAATTATGGATCCAACGCGTTATAATCGGGACGCTCTAATTCTATTAAACCCACGCGCATCAGTTGCGAGTTAGGTGCGTGTCGCAGAAATCCCTGGACTATATAAGATCATCTCTAACCATTAAAACTCTATGATGGATTCTTAGCATTTTTTAATAATAAACTTAAGAAATTTTGTTAAGAACCGGTTTTAAAACCTCTTAAATAAACGTCGATTCTTAAGAAAAGTTTCTTAACGCACTTTTATCGATATAGTTTATAATTTTTTAATGCTAAAAATTCTTCTCTAAGAATTCCTCCCTCCTATAATTGGAGGTGCTCTAACCCAAAAAAACAGTTATTTTCAATCAAAAGATTTCTATCAGAATTTGGCGCGTGAAACTATATTTCGCATTATCAAAAACACGTTTTGTTTTGTTTTTCTTATTCCTATTTTTATTTCGGATCATCAGAAAAAAGGATTGCGTTGTAAAGTAAACAGTATTTATTTCTTATTTACTGTTTTATATCAAATGTATAAATTCAAACAGATATAAAGTTTATACAAAGAATTTTATAATATACTATGTTCTAAACCAAAACCTACCCAATATAATAATGATATATTCAATTTAAAAATCGTTTTATTGTTACATATATATGTTTTAGAAAGTATAAATGTCGTTAACTGGAAAAAAGATAAAATTTTCATCTTGTAACTATCGTGAAACATGATTCATTATCATAGAAGAGCTTGCATACACCAATGTATTTTTTTTTTACACCAATATATTTCATGAACAAACAAACGCATAATTTGAACGGTTAATTAAATAGATAAACATTTTGGGGAGGTTTGTATGCAGAATAATCTGATGGTTAGAACTCTACTTAAGTTTTAGATCCTATATATAAAGTAAATGATTTTTTTACTAGATCTGACACCCTAATCTTCCGTTTTTGCAGCCACATCATCATTTTATCCAGGTCATATTTCTGCAGCCACAAGAACATTTTTCCCTAAAAACAATTAGTTCATGGTTTAAAAAAAAACCCTTATAAACTCTACTTATCCAACTTCTTAAACATTAATATTTAATATGGCTTAATAATGTTTAAATGTTATTTGATTGATATTAATTATTATTTATGGGATCTACGTAATTATGCCATTGATTCAACTTGGATAATATGTTTTAAATGAATTAAAAGTAAAGGACAAAAAAAACAGAGTTTATTCTACAAAATTATGTTTAGAATTTATAAAAACTAATAGTTAGTTTAGATTTCATATTAAATTTTCATTTAGTTTATTAGTTAGAGAAGAGTACATCATAAAATCGAACTGTTAAATACAAATTCACATAGCGATTTATACGACTCGTCCTACATTGTTTTTTTAATTATCCTGTGAATAGTTATTATATATCTCACGAATTTAGTTAGCATTTTTAGCATCCAATTTTAGTAATCCAAACTATGTATGTGTTAATGATATTACAATACTAAGCGTCACATATAAAGATCTCTCACACCTATCAAAATATGACACTAAAACTAAAAAACAAAACCACAAAAAAATTATGAATTTGGAAAAATCTCACGGTGTAACCGTGGGTACTCTCATAATAACTATAAACCAATCTCTGTTAATAACATTTGAATTTAAAAATTATGATTTGTGGTTAAAAAGATAACTATAACTTTTTTATGAGAAAAGTTTAAACTTTGAGTTGAGCAGCATTTCCATGTCTGATACAGTATTAGTTACGTATCTATATGTGTGCTCGTCAGCGGCGGTCTTTAGAGAGAGCAACTAGAGCAATTGTACAGAGTTTTTGAATCATTTTTAGGTTTAAATTAAAAAAAGATTTAAGATCCAAAACAAAATATATAGAAAATAACTAAATTTTTATTATAGACACAGAGCCTCTAAATTTATGAGCCGGCCCTAGTGCTCGTATCGTATTACATGCAATTTTCAAATCTCAGAAAAAACAAAAACAAAAAAAGCGTTTAGACAAAAGAAAAGAACGGAAAATTAGTTACAGAGCAGAAGGGTCACGCGTAGGTCACGTGACTCTGTTTCTTCACTGGGAAACATTAAATCATAAATGATTTTTCGATGCTTCGTGAAGGCAATGAGAGTTAAAACAGCCAAATGGGTCCTACTGGCGACACGTGTCGAATTTACCGGTTTCGACTGCAAATCAGTGGTCGGTAATTCCGGTTAGCCATTCTTTATAAATTTTGTTTTCTTTCATTATAATGCACATGGGAATGAAACAGTTGTATAATTTATTATTTGTTTAACAGTGGAGTATAAACAAAAACTTTTGTTCAGTTTTTGCGGTCTCAAATTTCTCTAGGAACTCGAACTTTTACATAAATTTAGACCCGTATATGAGATAATAAGAGCAACTAAATGATGCAATTGGTGGCCACTACCACTGTAAAACTGAGGCTATTTATTTGACGAGAGTTAATAATTTAGATTTATTTGGACGTTTCTATGAGATAACCTATTATTTTGTTGTCTTTGACATTTGCTTAGGTTTAATTGAACGTGAAATCAATTATATATCTTGTGAATTTATGATAGTTTTAAGTCTGTTTAACAATATAGAACGGTCCAACCAGCTAAATCTGTGTAGATTTTTTAAAATAGTACAAGTTAATCCAATTAAGCCCAAACTAAGCCAAATTTTCTTCAGTGGGTCAAGAATATATCATATGGGCTACTACATGGACTTCACTCGTTCACTTCACCTATGCATTCAAATCAGCTATTTTTTCTTCTTCCTTCTTTTTCTCTCTCTCTCTTTTTTTTTTTACCGTGTCGTAAAAAATTTCAGTCTACAGTACAAACATAAACATGAGTATAAAATTTCGGTAAATTTAGAGTCTCAGTCTCTCAGGGGATTAAATCCGAATCCCTATAATGAACTTTTAGACCTTTGTGATAAGACTTTCTATTAAAGTTTGTTTTTTTTTTTTAACTTTAAATATATTTGAAATTTCGTTAAGCTTTATCAAGACCAAATCTCAACTATTATTAAAACGTAAAATTAAAATTCTCATAACACTAAATATTAATTAATGCCAAAATAAGTATTGAAATTTAAAAATAGTATTAAAAATTTTGATTGACAAAATATATTAAATTTTAAGAATCAATGCGAACATAAAATTTAAAATAAATCTCTAAGATTGTTTGTGTGGAAGGAATTTGCTTAATTAGGTAATAACACTACAATACACCTTCTAAACAAGGAGTTTGATGACAAAAAAACAAGGAGTTATTACATGACCGTACGATCAGATATTACATAGAATAATAGAACCCTAAAGATCCAACAGTTAGAATTTCAGTAATAACGAAATCTCTCTAATCATCAGTTTAGTAAAAACTAATCACATTCTCCCTAATGACTGCGAAAGCCGAAAATATCATCAGCCGATTTCCCTTTTTTTTTTTTTTTTTTTTTTTTTAAATTGAGTTGTGTATGTGATTATGAAAAAGAAGAAGAGTAGAAAGTAAGAATTTAACAGCTTATTCGCAGCTTTTGTGCCAATCCGTTTCAATTCTGGTAAAAAGGCTTCACCATTTCTATCTTCTCTCATCCTTCTTCCTGTTTTCGATCTTTGTCTATTTTGATTATTTGGCAATTTGGTTCAAGACCGTATTATCTTCTGCCACGATTGAATTTGTTGGAATTCCAGTTTTGGGTTCTTGATCAGATATTTATGGATTTGAAAGAGTCAAAATCGTTTACTTGAAGTGGGATTTTTGTTGAGTTAGGGTTTCTCTGAAATTTGGCCAATTCTTCTATGTTTACTATTCCTCCTTAAAGCTTTGTGCTTTGGTCATGGTGCTGTAACAGGTGAAAGTTTAGGCATTTGTTCAAGACATTGCTTTTGCTACGACTTGAATTGACTTTGTGGTTAACAAAAATGATTCTTTGGGTTGGGAATGTCTAGTTGCTGAGTTTGTGTTTTTTCAGCTTTCTATTTGGATTTAGATGGATGTTTCTTCCATTGGACGACATACTGATCAAGATCCTTTGTTAATGGAGCATCAAACACACAATAGCCGTGACCACATCGTTGACATCACAATTAATGGCTATGACTCTTCATCAACATCTTCTATTGATGAGCAAGGTCAAGAGAGAATATCATCATCAAATGATGCAACTGCGACACATCCAACGTATCCATCTCCCTCATCTCCTCCTCAGCAAAGACCAACTTCTTCTAGGAGAGCAGAAGACGGGAATGGTCGCCGTACTAGGAGTCCGTTGAATTCTGGCCTTTGGATTTCAGTTGAGTTAGTTGTCACTGTGGCTCAGATTGTTGCAGCCATAGTAGTTATGGTTCTGGCTAAAGATGAACATCCACAAGCGCCATTATTTACATGGGTTCTTGGATATACCTCTGGCTGTGTAGCCACTCTCCCTATTCTCTATTGGCGTTTTCGCACTTATAACCGAGCTACAGGGCAAGATTCTTCACAACGTGGTAGCTCTTCTCAAGGCAATATTAATCCTTCAGAGTCCACACCATCATATACAGCCGTCTCAGTGGCTCAAGCACCAGACGAAGAAAATAGCACCAGCATGAGAACAACACCTAGAAACAATCAAGGTGGGGAAAGCTTAAGAACAAGGTATACGTAACTCCTTTTTTCTGTTTTTTGGCCTTGCATTTATTGGTTTGGTTAGCTAAGATATAAAAACTGATCATTGTTTATGATTTGAAGATTCAATGGGCTGGTGGACCACTTCAAGATGGCGATAGATTGTTTCTTTGCGGTATGGTTTGTTGTGGGGAATGTATGGATATTTGGAGGTCACTCATCTCCTTCTGATTCTCCTAAACTGTACAGGTACACACCCTCGACTTCATCCACTCTTATGTCCCAATGGAGAATTCAAACTCTTTAACACTCATGTAGTCATGTTTTATGTTTGGTTCGGTCTTGCAGGTTATGTATAGCGTTCCTTACTTTTAGTTGCATTGGATATGCAATGCCGTTCATACTATGCGCAACCATCTGTTGTTGCTTGCCTTGCTTAATCTCTGTTCTGGGGTTTCGAGAAAACTTCTCACAAACTAGAGGAGCCACTGCAGAGGCCATCAACGCACTGCCTGTCTACAAGTTCAAATCAAAAAGTAGAAATGATTTGGAGTTTTCAGAGGAAGGTGACGGTGGATTTCTTCTTTTGGGATCCCAGAAGAAACGTATAATATCAGGCGAAGATGCGGTAAGTAGGTTAATTTAACTGTGAATCGAAGTACAATGTGCCAATTTGGTGGCCTATCTTCAACTGTTAACAATTGTCTGCATGCCTTGGATGTATTGGTGATTGCAGAGCTGTTGCATCTGCTTGGCTAGATATGGAGACGACGAAGAAGTTAGAGAGCTGCCTTGCTCACATGTCTTCCATGTAGAATGTGTAGACAAATGGCTTAAAATCAATGCGACTTGCCCTCTCTGTAAAAAGGAGGTCGGAGAAAGCAGCAGTGCTTCCTCATAGACAAAACCTGAGACCTTTCAAATTTCCATAAGAGTTAAGCGTCTGTGTTGTGTATATAGGCTTGAGACTTGTATAGTTGATTCATTTTGTTTGTTAAAGAGTTGTTGTGACGTTTCGAATCAATAAATTTGCCAATAATGGTGGTTATGTATTAGCAGCCCATAAGAAAGCGTAGATAAGACAAGCACAACAATATTAGCGAAAAAGATGGAACACCACTGAAAGGAGGCCTTTTAAATCAAAATTTTCCAGACATGTCTTAAACCGATAATGTGATGGGGAAAAATGTGGAGAGAAAATAAAAAAGTTGGTACAACGTCAAAAAAGAAGGAAGAAGCTCGAAACATCCTCTTAAAGTGTCGAGAGGGTAAAAAGAAAACGAAAAGAGAAACAAAGACCCTTTCTTTCTCTGTATTGTTCATCAAACTCGAAACCCAGCCTTATATAGAAAACAATTATACACATTTGGCATGTTACAAACTCCAAACCTTTTTTTGATCCACACCTCTGCGACAGATTTCATTAAGTCTCAAGTTTGATCCGGGTCTACAAGAACGGATCCTTCATCTTTTGTAAATTATCCCCCGGGTTGATTTGGTTCTTATTGATAACTAAGCGCTTCTTCAGGTTGAGACAGAGAGACTCTTGAATGCTTCAACTTGTCCATCGCTCAATCCAGTCTGACCCATTGGATGGTTTGGTGCGTCTCCATTCTCATTGCTCTTGCGAGATGAGTTGTACACTGAATCAGGCATCACAGAGCTGAGCTTGCCTTCAAAGTGAGTTGAGCACGGAAAATATTCGGCGCAGCGTGATTTCCATCCTGTAATTATACCCATAACCCAGCTTATTATCTTCCAGCAACTTGCTACTAAACCTAAGGACCTTACTATCATGGAAGTGGGCTGGGTTCATAAGACCAACCAAGCGCAATATAATCAAAATGCACCCACAGATAAGTCATATGGGTGCAGAGTACTACTTTTATGGAAACAGCCAGTAACGATAATTTAATGCTTACTGGATGCAGCTTCTGAGTCTAGGAGAATGGTGTCTAGGAGCTTATGAACTGCTATACAGTCTTTGAGTTTCCATTCTCTTGCTGGCCCTAAAGCTCCATTTCTGCACACGGACGGTCGCTGTTAAACATAACAAAAAAACAGATAGCAGAGAGCGCACGGAATCATAAGGTATATGTTTGAAGTATACGTTTGAACCACTTTATTGGTTGAGTCTTCAATTATTTTGATAGCCTCGGTTTTCTTGCTTGGATCTAAAACGTACAGCATTTCTGCATATGCAGCTCTGTGGACCAAAGAATCTGCGAAATTGAAATGCAAATGTTACCATTTTAATCAGAATACTGTAATATCTCCGTGAGGGTACATGTAATAAATTTGATACTCACCTTCGTGTCTATCAAGAAACTCTTTGTTTGCCTCCATTAGTGATTTACTCTGCAATTGACTAAAATGCAAACAGATGGGCAATTTATCTCACAACTGATATACAAAAGTAACAGAAAAATTGGATAATACTATAATAGTTTGACTAGTCACCTGATTGATGGGCGCTCAGCCTCTAGGACACTCCAACAAAGTTTCTCAGCTTCTGTCGTTGGAGCACTTGTTGATCCAGTCTTGAGAAAGAATTTAACCTGCCATCCAAGTTCAAAAATATAAGCCAAAAAGGGAAAACTTTACCTGTTTAAACCCTTCCTTAAAACATCACAAGTTACACAGATTTCATACCAAGGAACGATGTGAATCAGGGTTCTCTGCATCCAATTTAAGCAATTGCTTGACAGCCTGAAGAATGAAAAATGAGACGGCAAAGCCCTTAGAAAACTTGGACAAAGCATACTACAGAAACATGATAGAGCCAACCTCACCAGATGAGAAATTAGTTACCTGGAATGCAAGCAGAAATTTTTGTTTTCTCATATTGACCTCAAAGGAAAGAAGATGAGTCTCCAAAGAATTAGGTGAATGCTTCTGGAGTAGTCTCAAGTACTTTGAAGCCTCTGCCATTGGATCTTCAACCTGTACAGATTTAGTTCTTTAGTTAGCCTCTGATAAAGTTCTTTAAGGTGGTGACGACCACAATACATCTTACAAATGAAGCAAACAACAACCTGAATTAACTTTTGACCATGAGGATCTGGATCTACAGGTTTCACATTTCGTTTGCCAGACTTAGAGGCACCAGTGGCAGTTGATTCTTCACTCTTACTCTCAGCTTCCTGAAACGAAGAACACTGTTAAGCCATCTTAGTGTCAATTCACTCGTCAAATCACTGAAAACACTTACTTTCTTAGCTCGGGCTTCTGCCTTTTTCTGCTTCTTGATTTTCTTCTTCTGAGCAGGAGCCAACTTTGACATTCCATCTTCTTCGGCAGTTGTCTTGGGAGCGTCATGCAATTTCAGGTAGCACCTGAATATCAGACAGAGAGGTAAATGAGACCATAGTTAAATGGAATCTATCATGCATCCATACAGTAGACACTGTAGCTCGATTACATTGAAGCAACAAAGAGTTCACCTGATAGCTCTGGTTGCTGCTTTGTGGAAATATGGAAATGAATGCAATCGGTCTTGGAACTTAAGCATGTCAACATATGAACGCAAAGTCATTTTTCTTAAGCAATACGAGTGGAAATCAAATTGATCTTCAGAAATGTCAGCATAGTGCTTCTCCACAGCCAAAAACTTCTTCAGAGCACGTCCAAGATCACCCTGACGGAAGTAGCTATCTCCAGATGCAAGATCATACCTTTAACGAAATAAGATCAAGATACAGCCATTAGACAGATATCTAAATGGTCAATTTTACATTAGCAAAACTACTAAGGGTTCTATAGAGCCACACCACATGCATTGCATATCATGAAGATTGTTGAGCTGATCACCCTCTTTTGTAAATAAAACAGCAGTTTTCTCAGCCAAGGGCACCTTCACCAGAAAAATTCACAGAACGGAAAACTAGCATTGAGGCTTAACTTCAAAGGGCATCGGCCAAAACAATTTAATATGAACAAAACCAAGATGTAAACCTGATCTGCTTGCAACATACGCTTAACGCATTCACTGTTTATATAGCGATCTGCTAGGTCCATGCCTCTAGCTTCATCGGCAAGTGCAGCAGCGGCAGTCAAGTCTCCTGCATGCTTCATTATTCGGCTCTGTCGAGAGAAACCAGTACCAGAGTTAAGAAGAAACAAGAATATCCTCATATAAAAAGATAACCTGATACATGGTGTGCATACATCATACAAACTGTTAACAAAATCGCTATAACTAAAGAAGTTCAACCCCAGCCATCCTGTCAATAAAGGTTTTCAAAATGTGTCTCCGCGCATAGTGGAAGCAACAATAGTGACATAACAAGAACCGATGAATAAAAAAACTTAATAAGAATATTTTAAGCCATAATAAACAAGGATACCTTAACAGAGTAGAGATCAATCACTGTCGGTGTATGAGCAATGGCCTCGTCAATTTTAAAGAGTGCAACATCATATTGACCACGCCTGTCATAATGCTGCAATATGGGGGTGGGGGGGGGGGGGGAAACGTATCAAGACAAAAAACAAAAAACATCATCCGTAAAACTGTTAATTATAGAGAGAAATTAAGACAGTAACAGCAAAAGTGAACCTGAGCCAAGAAAAACAATGTCCACAATAGTGTGGATGGGGGCTCTTTCACATCACTGCATAAATTAAGAATTAAACAAGGGAATTGACTGATCATCACTAACTTTGAGAACATTTCAGTGTCATTTTTTGAATAAAATAAGACCATATAATAATAGAAAAAGTTAATCAATGAATACTTCAGTAATAAATTCAGTTGTATACCTTCCTGGATAACTTCCAGTATTCTTAATTGAATGTTCCATCTCAACAACTAGTTGCTCCAATATTTCAGGCTGGATAAGAAAATAGGTATTCAAACATATATAGCAAAATTAAGTGAAGCCAGATCAATGTAATTTGAGACAGCAGGGAAATTAACCTTGCGAGGGTGATCATACAGAGAAGAGAGATCAGAAAATAACGAAGGAACACCCTGAGACAAGTACCAAAATATATAATAAGAACATATTCTATTAGAGCATTGTGTAAACGAAGAGACTCAAAGGCAAGAAACGATACCTTTGTCAAAAGAGGTTTAATGTAGTTTGCTACAGCCTCCTTAAAGTTTTCATCTTGCAGAAAATCCAGTGGTATCCTCTGAAATGGGGACACAGAAAATAACTTAACCCCAGTCTTAGAAGTTTAAGTACAAGCAGCCAAAAAAATCAGACGAGAGCAAAATGGATAGCAAGTAGTTCCCCATAAAGTAGAAAGATATTAGAAAATGTATGACATTACAGGCACTGATCTGCCTTATTTTCACCTTAACAGCTGATGACCTAGTGTACTGCTCACTTAGAGACAGGTACAAGGCATTTAACTTCTCAATCTGGTCGGATGAATATTGACCACTTTTAGAATACAATTCAAGGCATTTTTGGAGGCCTTCATAATATCTGAAAGAGTAAGGGATGCACTGTTTTATTTGTTTAAAGGAATTGATAGTACCCAAAAATATATATATAGAAACCTTTGAGAGTGTCAAAAGTAAAAACTGTCAACTGTACGCAAAAATTAATAAAGCAGAGCAAACAGATTTGACAATGGAGAAAATAACAGAAAATACACAGCTAATTGCTCTGGATGGCTTTGAAGTGCAAAGGAAAAAACCTGTAATTGTCAGGGTTCATGGAAAGCAAAATCCTGTAGAGTTTATTGGCTTCTTCTAGACGACCAACCTTTGACAAGAGAGATACCTCTTGTTCTTTGTAAGACAACTTATCAACCTACAAACAAACAAATGAGGAATGTTAAATCTACTTCTATGTGTGGGTCCTATGATCCAAATACATTCAATTATCAGTTTTATAAACTTACTATTTTTGGCTCTTTTTTGTGCAACTCTTCAAGAGCTTTGTCAAAAGAACCACTCTCCTCAAGCAAGGAAACCTGGAAGGAAAAAAATCAAGCTGAGATTTTCTGCAGCTACAGATTTCAAAACTATGCTAATGCCAAATGCAGGTTGCTCAAACAGAGAAGTTTCAGGGGGAAAGAATGAACAGAGCATTCCAGATGGCTTGGAGAGACTTTGCAGGGTTTGTATCCAACTATTCTTGTGAGAGGTATTTTTTTGTCCCAAAGTAGAACAGGTATGTTTCAAAAATGTACGATACAAGCAGTAAGCCATACTTTGTACCAACCAACTTGTACTTTTGGTATTGTTGTCAACAGGAGATAAATGAATGCCAGAGGCTACACTGACCCATTTACGGCAAGCAAAATTTTCAAGGAAAAAAGAGCCTAGAAAAACAATAGTCAATGTATGAACTTATAAAATTTCTGCTCGATACCTTGTATAGAATCATTTCAGTGTGTTCAATTAGTTCGTTCTCAGGAGGATAATCATCCTCTAATGTGCCTTCATACGCTTCCAAAATTTCAACAGCTTTAGAAGCACTGGTTTCAAAGAAAACAAGTTAAGAGATCAAGATCAATATACATGGCTAACTTTTACTGGTCAAAAGAAATAAAGTTCCAGATTCTACTGAATGTTCATTGGTATATTATTTCCTAAAAATCTGATGTAAGATTCGTCCCAACAAATTATCCAGCTAGCCAATAGTCCATAGAAGAAAAACTAGCATTTCATTCGATGAGTAGAGTACTGCAACATATTTAGATTTAGGGTTCAAGGACCATAACATACTTTGCGTTTAAATGCTGGGAGACTGCAAAGCCTATCCAGTTCATTCGGTGATTAGGTTTTAAAGTCAAAAGCTGCTGCCTGGTCTCCACGAAGCCGGATAAGTCCCGCATTTGTGCCTAGGAATAAGAAAGTATGCAATATGATAAATTGTTAAAAGCATCAACAGAGATTAAAACTGGAACAAGCTTACACAAGGAAACAGTGATAAAAGTACGAATCGCCAATAACTTTGAGAGTGAAACATCTAATTTGCACACCAAATAAATTCTCCTCAATCCAGTTTTTCCTTACCTGCAGGAGTGAGAGGTCTCGGAGTATTTCAAGGTTATCAGGATCTATTCTAAGAGCATTTCGGTAGCATTTGATGGCTTCTCTATACTCTCTGTCTGACCGGTACAGAAGACCAAGCACATGCCAGCAAACATGGCTTTTGATATCATTCTGCATAAAAAAATAAATACAAATCCTATGTTACTCTGAAAAATACCATGTCTGGAAATTAAGGAGTGAAGTTATGATTATTGAAGAGCATATAAGAACCTTCACACCAAGCCGAACAAGCTCATATGCTTCAGTTTTGCGGTCCATACAGTTTAGAGTCAGTCCTTTCATGGATAAAGTCTCTGAAAATGACAAAGAATAAAAGCAACAAGTCTTAAAAAGAAGGAAAAGCACAACTAAAAGGGATGAAAATAATGCAGTAAAAGAAGGACCATTCAGCAGAAGCAAGAACAGCGTTTACACAAAGCAGAACAGATCTCAACTGACAAAAATAAACAATACCAAGCATCTCCTTTGCTTCAGTACATGATCATACACTACAGCCTCATACTAAGAAATGAGTTTATTCGCTTCATTAGGAACAAAGAAACTAAGGTGAATTTTCTAACAGTGATTGACTCTTAAACTACAGACAAGACACCCAAGCGCATGGTAGACCATATAGAAGTAGTTTGATCTCAATAGATATAGTAAGGTCCATAGAGTTGCAAATTCAAATAGCAATGAGATATTGACATTAAATAACAAAAGAAAAGAAGGAGAGTTTTGATAAGAGACAACTCACCCCCATGATCAGGAAACTTTTTTAATATGGCATCAGCTGCCTTGAGTCCCTTCTTGTACTGCTTAGTCTCATAAGATTTCTGCATTATAAGATTCGCTCAGAATAACTTTATATGATATACTAAAACACTTGAGAAGAATACATTTTAAAAAAAATCCGAAATTTTCAAAGCCTCAACAATATTGGTAAAAAACCAAAATCATATGCTAAAGTACATTATCAATATGTTTGTGGTAACAAGAATTTGCTAAAGGTATGTATAATCATAAAAAAGATGCATATAACATAAAGAGATCAAGTGAGGTAGAAAAAGTTTGGTTTTCATATTCCATGAAGTAAATTAAGAATCCCTAAACTTAAAACTCGACCAGGTCTCAAAAATCCTAGGCGACTAAAGAAGCCCAGAAGCAATCAAGGTCATTAGTGTCTACTAACAATAGCCGATAGTCAAAGTAATTGAAGCTAAGTTAACTTGCTAAATCAAATAACACATTAGGCGAAATATAAATACCACAGAGCTTACTTGACATGTCAACGAATTTTCTATTGACCCAACACGTTGACGGTTAACTTAATTTAGGGTTTAACAAAGCAGATTAAACTCATCGTTTCCAATTTTGGCCAAGTAGAAACATCACATCGCATATAAGGTAAGAAACTGAGAGACAAAACAGAGGGAATCGGGACATACGACGATGAGCTTGAAAAGGTTGGCCTCTTTAGGAGGAAGCGAAACCCCCATTTCCTTGCGCTACTGATAGAGCTCGCGAAGACGAAGAAGAAGAAGAAGAAGAAGATATTCTTCGCGAGAGAGAGGTGGCGTACTATCCGCTTCAACCCTACTGCGAACAAACAAGGCACAACTCTCACAAGACCAAACCCAAAAGGATATAAATTAGGGTCTGTCTTCAATCTTCATCTATCCTAACCAATTCGGTTTTATGTTTCCGGTTTATATTCCTTTCTCCGATTTTTGGCCGGTTTACACATATAATAAAGCTGTTCCAAACAATTTGTACAAACCGATCAAGTCATAACTCATATTAATTGCAACCGATTCAAACTGTAAAATATTAGATTAGAAACTAAACAGAATCCAGCCGAGTCCAAGAAAAAATCTTCTCGAACCGGGCAGATCGGGTAATATCGTTTTTTAATTAGTAACATTTTACTCAACCGAACAAAACCGACCGACCAAACGTCTGCGCTCTCATGTGCATCAAAATGTTACAACTTTGATCTAAAGAGACTCTAAAGAAACGTTCCTGTAAGCAAGTTCTATCTCTTCTTCTGTCATCTCAACGGTCTCATCGCTATCATAGCCAGAAGCAACCCGAGCAGTCCCTCTGCTTTTTGTTCCCGATGATTCTTCGCCCGGTTTTGCTAGCTCAGCCTCGTAGATCTTCTTCCAGGACTTTGCTTGTTTGCAAAGTTCTTCCTTTGAAGTTATGGTGTCTTCTTTTCCAGAAGAAGATTCGATGTCTCCAAGCTCCTTTACTACGCGAGGGACAAAACTCCACTGCTCCGCAACTGATCCAATGTCCTAAAGTTAAGAACATTCGAAATTAAATTCAGACGGCTTTATTTTAACAAATGCCAAAGAGGATGAACTTTTTCAAAGCTCTACAAATGTACACAAGAATAGGTCATTGATAAAGCAACTATTATTGTTCAGAGAGGTTAACCTGCTTCTGTTCCAGAGAATCTATGGCGTCTTGTAAACAGGTTAAGACTCCTTCCGCAGCTATTCGCTTGATTTCGCCTGGTTCTGGCTGTTTTACAATCGTTTAGATAACAGAAACAAAGAACAAAAACATGTGTTTTGGAAGAACATACAATAATAATGCCCCCTTACTTTCTCCTCCTGACTCTCTAGCCACGAGATGGTTTGAGTTAGGTCATCTCTGGCCCATTTCTTCACCTCCGTAATAGAAACTGGCTTTTTCACAAGATTACAAACTGATATATTCTGTGAAGATACGGAAATAAACAGTCAAACACCACTGACTGGAGCAAACTACGGTTCCTTTTGGTTAACCAGAAAATCATCAATTATGGTCTAATGGAGAAGATTTAGACATACTTTGGATGAGGTAGATGGTGTTCCCCTTGTTTCTGGTTTTTTCTCTACTTGCTTCTCTGATTTTTTAGATATGTGTTCGCTCTTTTCTGGAATGCAATCAATAAAGTGTCACAAGGTCAACTGGACATCGAAGTGACTCAGGGTAATAAGAAAAGCTATTCTCTTGTTCACCATTTAAGCAAACATCAACTTTAAAACAAGGTGATATTGATGAACCTCAGGAGAAAAGAAAATGGTGAAAACAGATATTCCACTTAAAGCCTTTCCCATATATTTCTTTTTACCTCGAATAGCATCTTGGGGAGCACTGGTTTTCCTCCATGGTTTTCCAGTATGCATAAGGTATTGCTCAATATCCACCAACTTCTTCTGCGTATAACACTCAGTTATCCATTCCTGAAGATAGTCAAAACATGTAAAATATTAGCATATACAAAGGAGCAAATGAAATTACGCATTGGATCACTTCAAAGAAGAGGTGACCTTTGAGACAATTGTTCCAGAGTTGGTTTCAACTTGACGGAACTTTGGAGTGTTAGGAAAAGCACAGATCAACAACGTAGAGTCAGAGTTCCAATCAGGTTGATATGTGGCTCCCATTGCCAAGGCCTGTGACCTTAGTGTACTCCTCTCAGGGTTAACAAATCCGGACAGCACAAAAACAACTCCTTCCTGCACCGTTTAATCATGAAAAGCATAAATAAACAAACAAGAGAGATAAAATTGTATAGTTTCAACAACTCCAAATAGGCTCACAGACCAAAAGTCTAGAGAAAACAGTTATATTTGAGCTTGACTCAGGTAAGATTTTCCCGTGTTCCGAATTGTTGGAAGGGGCATTTCCAGTGTTATGTTCTTTAATCTGCTTATCATCTTCATCCTTGGGCTTCTTACTATGAGAAGCCCTTGAACTCATCCAAGAAGGAAGATTTCGCTTCTGGGACATCTTGTTCTTCTTCTCTACAAATTATAATGCAAATGAATGGGTACAAACACCTTTTCAATTTCGTCATAAAATCAAGGAAATAAGAGTTTAGAATTACAACCCAGTCTAGGTGGGACAAAGGGTTTCTCAAAAAGCGAAGAATCAGAGAACTCAGTAGCAATCTAATCGTTGAGAGGTATTAGAATTCGAGTTGAGATCGAATCAGTAATGGAAACACGGGAAATCGTCATGAATACAAAAAGAAGAAGAAGAAGAAAGCCATTGCATTGGAAAACATGGCGAATTTCTACTAAACCAACTATCTCCATGAACATAGAGTTTATGAAGAAGGGGGAGATTAATAACTTCAGAGAGAACATACCTTAACGCAGCGTATCTTCTTCTCCTCTCTTCTTCCTTGCTGATCGAGAGAGCATCAGACTGTCAAATTGATAGGGTCAACGTTGATGCGAAAGCCGGAACTGAAGTCAAAAACAAACTTGTGTATTGAATTTCGCAATTGGAAAATCTTAACAAAAGTGGACGTGCCGGAGTGGTTATCGGGCATGACTAGAAATCATGTGGGCTCTGCCCGCGCAGGTTCGAATCCTGCCGTTCACGTTTTTACCAATTCTTTCTGCTGTTGGTCGATCTCACTCAAATTAAGATGGAAACGTAAATGAAGTTTAAACTAGAGGTGAATGTAGATGTGCGAGCAAGAGGAATTGAAGGAGACATTCATGCGAATGAAAATTACCCAAAATCAAGACTCCCAACACAAAGCGAAACAGATCCAGAAACCCCAAGTGTACACTCGATGGATCTTTTGAATTTGCATAACACCTTTAAGAACAAGATTTCTCATGGACCTCGATAAGATCACTCTGAGATTAGCTCTCCATTAGTTATGTAATGATGTCGGCATTAATTAGCCGCCATACTCATCTTTTACGCGCTCTTATCCTTCATTGAATAAGCTTACAAGGCCCGGAAACATCCTATTCTCTTTGAAATTTTATGCTTGTCCTTGTCCATATCGTTTTAAGTGTCATGTCTCATTTCCAGACATCCACAACACAACCCCTCATATACTCATCTTAGCTTTCCCTCTTGTGTTGTTTTGTGCTAAGAATTCTGCAATACGATTTCAGGGCCAAGTCTTTGAATAACACTGAGTCAAACACGTGTCAATGTCTATTTTCATTTTAACGTTCCTTTCTTTGACACAAACTATATTGGACTTTTGAAACCGGTCCCGAAATTTCAGGGATTTTTTCGCAAAAGTTACGTACTAAGCTACTAATTATAAGCCATCGTCACGACTCACATGTTAGTAAGTTATGCTTCAAGGCGGATTCAACGGCTTTGGCACGTTCTGTCCTAGCTTTTCTTGCTTGACTTTGGCCATGTTCATTTGACCGTTGTGTTGTCGTTCGTCTGTTTCGACGCTAATAATATAATAAATGTGTGTTTATCAGCTGTTGATTTACCTTAGTCTTTGCTTTCCCTCTCGAGTAGAGTCACTTTAGATCCTGTAGGGGAAAACCAAGTATATTAGGCATTTATTTAGTCAGCCTGATTTTCTTCTCTTATTACCATTTAACATAATAAAGTATATTGTCAATATATTTTTTCAAAGTAACAGAACTATAAAGGGCTATGTTACAAACAATTAAAAATCAATGAGAAAAGTCTACTTTTCTTTCACCCTCGAGGAAATAAAAGTGTATGTATAAAATGTAGGTATGATGATGAATTGATGAGGATGAAAATAAATAATTGTTCCGTGCACTTTGAAAAAAGAAGAAATACAATTACTACCAGTAGAAGATAGTATACAACAGTCCACGTCAGCTAGTGGATAACCATCATAATAATGGATAAAAAGGACGTAAAATACATAAGGAAACTAGTGAGCTTATCCTGTACGAGCTTTCATTTGATGTTGACCGCATAAATATCCACTTCTATTTCTTTTTTCACACAGTAAATATACATATAGCCGATTAGCCGTATAGGCAAAACCATGTATTGGTAGCAGTTTGGTTTTAATAATACACTAGGATTAAGTCAAATTGCAAAATAATAATGCATTTAATTCTGAAGTCATCGAGTGCCTGGTAGAAAAAATGCATCGAATCAACCATCTTTGAGACAAATTACGGCTCTCCTGTCTAATAGGCCAGCGTTTTGCTGCGGTGTTGGATAAGTTTCTAGTGCTACTAAGCTCTAATTCTTGTTTTTTTTCTTTCTATTAATCTTATTTTGACCGATCTTTTTATTGTCAAACTTATCAGTTAGCTTCGAGAATTTAATATCGAGATATTATTGGTTTTGCACTTTTTATGTTGCCCGTCTGATCCGATGTTTCGTGCTCCTAATTTAATCAAACGGTCGACAAAAATAAACTATTTGACCAATTATTTCGAGTCTTTTTCTTTTTTATCTATGGTTAGGCGAATTTTTGTGACGAGAATACCTTTTTAAAAATACTATGAATTATTGAATGCGACCAAATAAATATGATGACTATATGAGGTTTGAAAAATCGACAGGAACATTCATTAAATGGGTCCAACACTCGCAGCAATGCAGTATTAGTCTATTCGGACTATTCATATATGCGAAGAAACGGATTGCTTCCGTCGTTTATTGTTTTGATTTATCAAAGAGCCACCCGACGAATCACGACTACGACTCTTCTCTTTAAGGATGTCGACGCCGTGTCGTTTTGTTCTCGTCCACATTTTGGTCATTCGGACGCCGTGCTGTTCAAGTTCAACCTTTTGTCAGCCGGACGCCATGTCGTTTTGTTCCCTGTTATTGCTTTGTCTCCGTTCGTCGCAGTTTAAATTAATTTATTAATATGCGGCAACAATTAATTAATGTGGACACTCCGATATTTCCCCCAACAATGATCTATTATTAATTTAGCCCGTTGGATATTATATATAAAAGAAAGAAAAAAAAACAGATAGATTGGAGTAGGACTATGTACAGTATAGAGTATTAGAAACACGTTTCAATACACTGTACATATATAATACCTAAGCCACACAATTTTATTTTATTTTGTTAGAAACAAAATTAAGTTAAATACTATTTTAATTTGTATTTTAAACAATGGAAATACTATTTTTACTTTCATTCGGTGCCGTGCGTTTTATTTTAAGTACAGTCTATAATACTATATTTTTGGACTAATAAACCAAAAAACAAGTTATATTCATATGCATACATGAATGGGTGCATAATCATGAAACTATTTTTTTAATAACCAAATATGTACATTTACGATGTTTACAGCTTTATATACCATGTGGACACTAGACCTAGTCCAAGTTGCATGGAACATGCTGCCTCCCCAATATTGTATTATTCAATTTTGTTACAGCTAAATAAATAGTGTATATGTGAATAAGTGCCTACACGTTACAGATTAAATTACTAAGAAGCATCAATGATTTGATTAATTAAAAAAAAATTGTAGTAGAGTAACGCTTTTGTGTCAGGAGAGAAACTTTCTCTTCGTTATGTCACACGCGTTAAGAAGCTTAATAACAAATAATCACGATAAAATATCTATTTTCTTGCTATATCCTATTGTAACAACATTTATAAAACACATTAAACTCTGTTCATTGGTGTAATAGTTTAAAGATGTCAGAGTATTATAGCAGATTTAAATAATAATTCAATAATCAATTGTTTATGGCCGACCGAAGATAGACACACGTGCAGACAACAAGCGGAATTAAAAAAACAAATCTACAAGAGCTATAGAAAATATAATCTAGAAGAGAATTTAAGAGGAGAGACTCCCAAACATTAGCTTTTTAGCTGGAATTGGATAAAATTTTATTTATATTGTTTCTTGTTTTTTTGTTGTTGTTAAAAAGCTTCTTATATTGTTTCTTGTTAATAGATGCTAACAAATCTTTAAACGCTATTATGTGCTTGGATTATAGATGTTCCACACAACGTGAAGGAAATATTTTTTGTAGTATTGCGTTAATCGTTCATATGTATATATATTTTGTTAGCTATAATCCTTGTTCTTTTTGTACTATTAATTTCTCTCACCATCCCCTCACTGTGTTTTTAAGCTACTGTCTACATCTTAGATTCTTTAACGAACGATGTATCATATCTTTGATCATACAGAAGTTGTTGTTAATTATAAAGTCTGTAAAATTTTGTATACGAAGATTCTTTTATTTTGCCGTCGTATATGTGTAGTATAAACATATAAAATGACTTAATATTTTAATAAGAGAAAAGAAAGGGTGTGAAGGTACATTCGGAAAGTACAGTCTTTAATGTGTAAGTCGTAAGTTTTATCAAAACAACGTCCAAAATCTAAAACCAGTATTAATCCAAAGGCCTTGATATCCATGTGTGGATATGTTTGTATATATTTATCTGGAAGTTCACCGCTGGATATGACCCACTAAAATAAATTGAACATCACATCCTCCAACTTGTCCTAATTCTTTAAAAAAAAAAAAAAAAAAAAAAAAAAACCTTGTCCATCTCGAAGCTCACAACCATTAACCGTTTGCCCATATGCTCTTGTCAAATTTCGTTATCTTCATTTCATTATAAAATAAGCTTACAAAATATCAATTATATATTTCTAGAAACACTTATCTTGAAATATCTATCTATATAAAGCAGCACACTCTCCTCTTTCCCATTCATCATCTTCAACCTTCTCTCTCAATCCTATTCCTCTTTCACTCAAACTCTTATTCTTTTAAAAGCTTCAATACAACAAAAGAAAACAAAAAAAGCTTCAATCTTTGATATTTCAGCGATGGAGCTTATACCCAATCTTCCCGACGACGTTGCCCGAGAGTGTCTCCTACGCGCCTCATACAAACAGTTTCCTGTTATCGCCTCCGTTTGCAAAGGCTGGAACCGTGAAGTCTCTCTCTCTGAGTTTTTTCATCAGCGAAAAGCTTCACGCCATAGCCAGGAACTTCTTATCCTCTCACAGGCTCGGGTAGACTCGGACAAAGACTCCGGATCCGGAAAGAGTTTCGCTACGCCTGAATACCGGGTAGTTGTTCTCGAATCCGGGTCGGGTCTTTGGACGGAGCTTCCTCCGATTCCGGGCCAATCCAACGGACTACCTCTGTTCTGTCGATTGGTTTCTGTCGGGTCGGATCTTATTGTCTTAGGTGGGCTTGACCCGGTTACATGGCAGGCCTCCGATTCGGTCTTCGTCTTCAGTTTCTTCACCTCCAAATGGCGCGTGGGGGCAACCATGCCAGGTGTTCGCAGATCCTTCTTCGGATGCGCTTCCGACTCGGATCGGACGGTGTTGGTTGCGGGCGGACATGACGAAGAGAAATGCGCTCTGACGTCAGCAGTAGTTTATGACGTGGCAGAAGACAAGTGGACGTTTTTGCCGGATATGGCGCGGGAACGAGACGAGTGCAAAGCGATATTCCACGCTGGCAGTTTCCACGTCATCGGTGGTTATACCACGGAGGAACAAGGGCAATTCAGTAAAACCGCTGAATCTTTCTACGCGTCTACGTGGCAGTGGGGTCCTCTTACAGAAGACTTCCTCGATGACACCGGCGATACTGTTAGCCCGCCGATCTGCGCGGCCGGTGAAAACGGAGATATGTACGGTTGCTGGCGTGGGGATGTGATGGTGCTGATTAATGACACGTGGCAGAAGGTGGGCCAGATCCCTGCTGATGTGTACAATGTGGCTTACGTGGCAGTGAGGCCGGGGAAGCTGATTGTGATCGGCACCGGCAAGTCTTTGGCTGGTTACGGTGAAGCCACCGTAGGATATATCTGTGATTTAAGTAGTTCTCGATGGGTAAAATTGGAAACACACGTTGGTCATGTACAAGCTGGCTGCTTCTTGGAGGTCTAATGAAGAAAGAAAACTCCAATCTTTCGAGTTTGAACCTAAATCTCAACAAATTAGTCGGTTTTCTCGGGTGCTAATGTATATATCTTTTCGTGAACAAAAAGAAAAGAAATTTAGTTGCATCTATAGTATTTCTGTCCTAAAGAAAACTTCAAAAGGAAAGTTCAAACTTTTAAGTTTTAATGGTCAACCTATCTATGATATCAACATTGATCTTCGAGAACTTTTATGAATGGGTTTCATAGAGTAGCCTAGTTACATATTTTACTGTAGGCCCATATAGACCAAGTTTCGTTGATGCTCTCTTGGACTCAAATGGGCTTGGGAGGGAACTTGATTTAGCTAGGTCTTTATGTAGGACAAATGGACGGCTGTGATTTTGAGCAGAGGTTTGAAATTTGGATTACACCTGAGGGGCAG
>CM051369.1:20821997-20867378 GCA_028015245.1 Cardamine occulta | reverse complement strand
AGTTCGAAGATAGACTGACAACTGACTTTAAAGATAGATGCAGAGACACCCTCTGTTACAAGTAACATCTATTTAATTTTTTTCATCTATACAGAAGATAATAAAAATACACAAGATAATAAAAATGCATTATACTTTTAGCAGCAGAATTGAATCGTAGCCGTTGGATCTGCAGAGGAAATAGGCGCCGCTTCATTCTGCGTCACAGCTTTGTCATTAAATCCAACGGCTGGCAGCTTTATGACACACACGAAAGAAAAAAAATAAAATTAATGAAACACTGCACCCTATCACTACAGAGAATTTTGCTTCTTTACTTTCTTTCTTAACCAAAAAGTCAACACATTTTTGTATCCATTATAAGTCGGCCTATGTAGCCTATCTATTCATTCAGCAGCTCATTACATCATCAACTTTATTTTAAGACAAATTAAAGATACAAAGATTACGTTTGATGGTAGACTTGTTAAAAATCCTTATTGTAATTAATCATTTTGATTATAGCAAACAAACAAACTACATAGCTCTTTCTTAACTCTTTCAATTATTCTGATTTTGTTTACTTTTCACTTCAACCATTTTTACTTTCTCGTCTTGCTTGACTAATGTAAGTAATTGTTGCGTATGAATTGAGATTTTATATTCTAAAATGAAGTGGAGTACACGCGCCGGAATAGTTGACCCTTCAAAAAGGTTGATGAAAGATGATAGAAAAACGTCTAGGTTAAATAAAAACGGATATTAGCCCTAACAAAAATAGTAAAAAGCAACAGCAATAATATCACGTGTCACCAACTTACGATTAATAGCCTAAACTCAAATCACGATTAGAGTTTCTAATTAAGAGAGTTGCAATAATCATCTTCA
Organism: Cardamine occulta; assembly: GCA_028015245.1. Lineage (NCBI taxonomy): Eukaryota > Viridiplantae > Streptophyta > Magnoliopsida > Brassicales > Brassicaceae > Cardamine > Cardamine occulta. Next base: position 20,866,511 of record CM051369.1, on the reverse strand, counting down.
ATCCGGTGACTAGTGCCGTTAGGAGAACGAAGAGGAAACAGCGGCAAAAGCTCGGGTGCCGGCTCGGCGCCGCTTCTCGGACTCGGGAGGAAGTAGAACCCTTTCTCGGCTATGGCTTTTTGCTCTTCCTTGTCAGATGGCGCGTGGTGTTCCTCACGCGCTGAATGTGGACTCACGCGCGCCCAGTATGGGTCGAGGTGAGAAACCGGAGAGACGAGGAATCCTCGGTGGAAATGGCTGAAAGGGTCGTTGGGGTTTGTGATATTGTTGACCTTCAGCTCCATTTTCTTTGATGACTGACGGCGTTCGTGGAGTTTGAACGCCGGCTTCTTTGGAGTTAATGGAAGCTTCTGTTGTGCGGCGGAGACGCTGGAGGAAGAGGATGAGAGCTCAGGTGGTGCTCCGGTGAGTTTTTGGACGATGTTGCGGAAATTGGAGGGATCTGCTTGAACGAACATGGTGTTTGGGTCGGTCGCATAGCTCGGCGGCTGGTGGTGCTGGTGCTGGTAGCTCATGGTGGTTGCGATGACAAAAAAGAGATGTGTGTAGTTGAAAATGTTGAAACCTTTAGAAGAAGAAAAGAGAGAAGAGAAGAGAAGCGTGTTTTGTTTCTGTCTAAAAGACATTCGTCTGCCTACTACCTAATTATTTAAAGAAGACCATCTTGCGTTTTTTTTTTTTGTTTCTTGTCATTTTTGCCAACATATTAATTTTAATAATAAAAATTTGCTAATATGTTTGACTTTGCACGTCTAGATTCTTAAGTTGATAAGTTGACTAAAAATAAATAATGTTTCATTGGTTGCTAATAATTCACTAATATTTATGATTTGAACGCGGATTCAAACTTTTTCTAGATGATTATTATGTCGAAGTCAACGCCTAAGTTAACCATACAGGATTAGAATTGTTGCCAATTCAGTACCTGAGAAGCGAAAACATCATAATCAATTCGTGTTAGTGAAAAAGTCGGTTCATTGTTGACTCGGTAAACAAATTAACTAGTACTGTATTTCACAGTATTCCACTAATCTAACATTTCAATCTACATTTCCCTGCACACAAACGTTATATATATATAACATATATGTTTGCAAATTAAAATGTTGACGCGGTTAATGAATTGATGATATGTATGTATAAAATATAAGTACATAGAATGTTGGTGTCGAGGTTTCTGTAAGTAACTTCGTAAACCGTAATGATAGATCCTGACTGTGATACGTAACACGCATATAATCATATCCATGATTTATCATTTTCGAATTTTGAATTCCCCAAAGAAATAAATGCAGTGACGAGAAGTGCATCAGAACTTCCCCTACAAAATTTATGAGGGTTCAAATTTTGAAAAGTAAATAGTTAAATGAATTTAGACTAGAGTATATAAAACTCGTCCACCACCGTAGAGTGTACAGACGATAAATTTTTGTTGTTGTGTTGCTAGAGATTGTGATTAGTTTTCCTTCTTCGTACCTTACATTTTATATTGTTATTAAAATATTAAATATGAGATGCACCATATCAATTAGTGGTGGACAAAGGAATCGGAATGTTCAACTTATAAAACAATTTGAAAATCTTGAAAATAAATAAAAGAAAAGTAATGGCCATTAGGTTGCGTGAAGGACGAAGTAGGTTTTTTCTCTTCCTTTTTCTTCACACTTGACGTTTTTCTTCGTTCCTTCCCTTTGGTTTCATTTGACTCTTTGAACTTTCTGTTGTCTTTCCATTGAAAACTTCTTCTATTTATTTTCTTTTCACTAAAAATATCTAACATTTTTTTGTTGCTTTATAATATAACACTTTCTTTAATTCCATTGATCACTTATCATAGATTCTCGCTATTGGGAACTGATAGAAAAAAATGCTAGGAATTGTTTCTAAAAATCTGTTTAGTGAAAAAGTATCCACCTACCACCCCAACTCCTTAACTAATAATTTTATCAGATAATAAAAGTACAATAATAAAAAAAAAATTCAGTTCTAAAAACTAAAAACCCTAACTAAAAAAGAAAAAATTACTTAAAATATACGAAAGGGTTACAAATTTGTTTGAAAAAAAAAAGGTTACATATTTTAGAAATAATATTTGTCGACCTAATTGGGCATATATTCTCTAAAGCAATGTTGAGCCTGGTCGACCGAAGAAGACAATGTGATCCCTTTGACCCCAAGAAAAGGAAAAACAACAACGTGGAGTCCATTCATGGTGAAGGCAAGGCTCATTAAGAGCCCATCTCCGATAAGAAAAGCATAGGCCCATGTTTTTTATATTTCGAGACCCGAAAATTGAATTACAAGTCGGAATTGGGATTCTTTTGAATAAAAAAGTTTCGAGCTTAGAGACGTAAGAAATCGAGACGATGGATCGAGAATAAGGAAACTACCGTTTCGATTTGCCGCGAAATGTAGAAAGCCCAATTGTCTTCCATGGCTGAGATAGAGGCAATCTCTCTAAAACTATGCGAAGAGAAAGGTAAATCTGTTGAATTGTAAGGGTCTCTTTAAGAGTCTCAAGGTGTTGTGTGACTATTCGAGTTTGATGGCTTAAACGTTCTCAGTTCAACTATAAATTGTGGCTGTAACAAGATTGAATATGATGTCCTTCTCCTAATCAGTCGTTGAATCCCTCCAAGTCTCTCGCCTAAGAATTAGAAAATCAAATTCAAAAACAATAATCTATAAAACTCTTTACAGTCAAAGAAGTTGCAATGTTTTCCAACTATCAGAGAGCATGAAACAATATTAGAGTATTTGTTATTTTCAGCACAAGCAACATATGAGTTTTTAATAAACAAATATATTGACTTTGCTTATATGGTGAGTAAGCAAATATATATATGTGCCTATAAACTCAGAGGACTCTTTGGATATCGAAGCAGCTATTCTTTCTTCTTTTGTGTATGGCGTCTGTTTTTGGGCAGTTCTCGCTCGCATTGTGGGTAATAATGATGTTGGCGAAGATCCATGGACACAGATGCTGCACGGAGAATGAAAAGAAGGCTTTATTGGAACTGAAGACCTTTCTAAATTCAGCTGGAGGACCTGATGCTTTCCTAGTTGGACAAATGATACAGAGAATGATTGCTGCGGTTGGGGGGGGGGGGGGAGATTCACTGTAGTCTTGCCAACGGACATGTGATTGGGATTCATTTGTATAGCACGGGGCAGTTAAACTCTAATTTTCTCTTAAATCTGTCTCTGTTACTTCCCTTTGAAGAATTGAAAAGCCTCAACATCATTGATACATTTGCTGGGTGGTTTGACCCTATTGAAGGTTTGTATATATATCCTTCATTTCTTTCCATCATCGATACTTTTGAATTTTCTTATTGTTACTAGTTTAATTCTCAAGCACTAGCGGGTTCTTGATGTTATTTGTTTCTTTTTAATCTTTATTATTAAGTAAGAGATATTCATATGTCGATCATGGGGACTCTTTTGAATTCTTTTGATAGGTTATAAAAGCCTCGGAAGATTGAGAAAACTCGAGGTTATGGATCTAACTTTCAGTGGTATAAACAACAGCATCTTACCCTTCTTCAGTGCCGCTACATCACTCAAGACTTTGGTTCTCCGTCATTGTAAGTTGGAGGGCAGCTTTCCGATGAAAGGTATATTTTTCAAAATTTTCAGTAATCTCTCTATTTAAGCTAATATACAATATTTGGTGATTTTGCAATCACCGTCGCACATTCATTTTCTGATTCTTTCTTTTTGTATGTTTGATGCAGAACTAAAAAATATGAGACATCTGGAAATACTTGATCTGAGTAACAACAATTTGAACGGCTCTCTTCCGGGGCAAGGTATCATTTTTCATATGTTTGGTCATTTTTTATATTTAAATCAACATATGTTCACAGTCAATTTGCATTTCTAGTCTTGTATCTCTAGATATTCCATGCATGTAGATTCTTGGTCCTTGCTTATACACTGATAGAAATACAGATATAGCCGTGTACCAACTCCTTCCTAAGATTTCTTGTATCTTTTGATTTGTGGCACAGAGCTAGCCAAGCTGGATAAGCTCAAAGCTCTGGATCTAAGTTATAATAATTTCTATGGCTCACTCGAAGAACGAGGTGGGTAACAATACAGTTTGTTTAGTTATCATTATCTGCACCTCTTATCAGTCTTATTTTCGTTGCTGTTAATGAAGCACTTCAACAAGATTTTCACTTGTTCTAACCTCGTTCAAGTTAATCTTAGCCGCATGCTCAAGAAGATCATTAGTTAACAATTATTCTAAGCCAGTGAAACCACTTTTATCACCGCATGCTCTAGAGGACAATTGCTGTAGGGTTGTATGTATCTTTTTTGTAGCAGAAATCTTATTCCTGGTGTGTTTCGCTATGCAACTTAATAGGATTTTTATGCGTACACTATTGTCAACATGCATTTGTTAGTTGTTGCTAGCCAATAGTGTGTGCATGTTTTTATTTAAATGTTGGCGCACTATATTTCAATAGCAATGGTCCTTTCGTGTTAGAAATATCTATTTTCTCAATGTTTCGAAGAAGGAAGAGAATTGCTCATATGACCCACTTCTTTTTTCTTGTTTGTTGTACATGTGGACTGTGGACATTGCAGGAATTTGCGAGCTGGAAAACTTGCAGGAGTTGAACCTCGGTTACAATAAACTTGTAGGCTATATTCCACCGTGCATTGGCGGCTTGTCTAAACTCCTAGTTCTAGATCTCTCAAAAAATCAATTAAATGGGAGCTTACCATCTCTCATCAGAAACCTCAGATCTCTTGAGTACTTGTCATTGTATGGAAATAGCTTTGCAGGTTTATTTCCGTTAAGTCCACTAACCAACCTCTCGAAGCTCAAAGTATTCAAGCTTTCATCAAGCTCTAAACTGCTGCAAGTAGAGATCAGACAAGGTTTGTGGCAGCCAAGATTTCAGTTAAATGTCATTGAGCTACCGTATTGCAATTTGGGAGAGATCCCTAGCTTTCTTGAATATCAGAGGGGTTTGCGCAAGATTGATCTGTCTAACAATAAGTTGTTTGGAGAGTTTCCTGCTTGGATTTTGGAGAACAATCCAGAACTTGAGATTCTACATCTGAGGAACAATGCACTCTCCATGTTCCAGCTGCCTAGACTGGTGCATAATCTGAAAGTCCTGGGTGTTGCGGCTAATCATTTTGTCGGTCAGCTTCCTGAGAATATTGGGAATATACTTCCAAATTTAAGAATGTTAAATCTCTCGAGTAGTGGGTTCAAAGGGAATTTCCCCTCTTCTCTGGGTGAGATGAAACACATTAAATTCATGGACCTATCACACAATGAGTTCTCTGGGAACCTTCCAAAAAAGTTTACCATGGGTTGCCATTCATTGCTTCTGCTACTACTCTCTCAAAATAGCTTTAGCGGTCAGATTTTTCAGAAATCATCAAACCTGACTAGTTTGGAGGTGCTGGAAATGGACAACAACCAGTTTACAGGGAAGATTGGAGATGGTTTGCTCAACTCAAGTAAGTTATCTATACTTTACCTGACAAACAACCATCTCACAGGTGCACTTCCTAGTTGGTTAGCCACGTTTCCTCTGTTCGGGTTATATCTTGCAAACAATGGCTTTGAAGGTAAAATCCCTGTCTCTCTGTTTAATCAGACTGTGATGGAATTTATGGACCTCTCTGGGAATATATTGTCTGGGAGTTTACCTCCTCGTTTCCATTCTAAGTATGAGATGCATTTATACCTGCACGACAATGATCTTATGGGACCTATTCCAGACACTTTTCTGGAAAATCTCCGGATACTTGATTTGCGATACAATAAATTGTCTGGGAATATCCCTTACTTCCTGCACAGCCAGAACATGTGTTCTTTTGTTGAGGGGAAATAATTTGACAGGTCGTATTCCTGCAAATATATGCTCTTTAACCAAAGTCATTTTGTTGGATCTCGCTTACAATAACCTGAATGGGTCCATACCTTCATGTCTCCGTAATTTATCATTTGGACTGGGAGGAAATGGTGAACCTCAAGGTCTAGGAGGGATGGGTTTGGATTACACTTTTGAAACTGTTGGTAGTGGTGAATATTACAAGTATAGCTCTGTTTTCATGTTAGAACTGTTTACGGAGCCCTCTGTATCAATATATCGACAGGATAAGGTTAATTTTACAGCAAAGCACAGGTATGATTCTTACAACGGTTTTATGTATGGATTGGATCTCGCGGGCAATGAGTTAAGTGGTGTAATCCCTGAAGAGCTTGGTGATCTTTGGAAGATACGTGCGTTGAATCTATCTCACAATTCCTTGTCGGGCCATATACCAAAGAGCTTCTCCAATATGACAGATTTGGAGAGCCTTGATCTTTCTTTCAACAGGCTATCGGGGTCAGTTCCTCATGAATTTGCAACGCTTCATTCTCTCGCTGTCTTTAATGTTTCTTACAACAATCTATCTGGTGTCTTACCACAAGGAGGGAAGCTGACTACATTTGCTGATAGTAGTTATACTGGTAATGCCCTTCTATGCGGACGACCTACTAAGCGAAGTTGTAGCAACATTGACAACTCGGAGAAAGAAGAAGCATTTTTAGGAAAAGATGAAGACACTGTGATTGATATGGTAGTCTTCTACTGGAGCCTCACGGCGACTTATGTGACTGTAGTTGCAGGTTTTCTCTTGTTTCTGTGTTTTGAATCTCCTCCACGACAAGCATGGCTCAGCCTTATTGATGCTTTGATCCGCTTTGTGAGAAGGGTTTTGTCCTAAAGAAGCTGAAAGCAAATGGAAATTGTAAAAGCTATCATCACAGTTCCTCCAGAAAAAGACTTGTTTTCTGTTAATGATCTTCGATTGTTTCGCCATTGAGAACTTCGTTTGCTTTATATTACTTATATGTATATGCCACGCTGAATGGGTTCATATCTTCTTGTTTTTTTTTTTAATCTTTTGGGTTGAGAAGAGAATGTGATCGACTAACTTTTGGATATTGAAGTCGTGGTTATATCATATTATGAGTAGGTTCGTGTTTCAGTTAGATTATTGAGATAATGCAGGTACATCTTTAGTGCTTTCATCTGTTGGTCTTCCTGCAAATTTAAGGGTTTGAAACTTTTGAAGCAGTCACGAGAGTTTCACCACAAGATCTCTCAAGTACTTTGATGATGCAATCTTACTTTATCAATCATTTAAAGACGGTTAACCAACATATATTAAACGTTAAACATAATGCGACTTAAAAGACAAAGCCCAACTGTGGTAAATAACAAGTAATCTTTGAGATAAAACGATTCAAGTTTAGATAGAGAGATCAGCGAGATCAAATGTTCTCTCCACCGCTTTGCACCAAGACGCCACTTTCTTCTTCCTGATTTCTTCTTCCATAGCCGGTCTGAAAACTTTAGAGTTCTTGGCCTTCTCCCCTGACTCGAATATGTCTTCTTCTTTCCAGAATCCCACAGCCAACCCAGCTGCGTAGGCTGCTCCTAGTGCTGTTGTCTCTATGTCCACAGGCCTCACCACCGGACTTCCCATCAAATCAGCCTGCAATGTTTTCATGGAGATAAAAGATATTGAGATCAATCTTCCAAGTAAACTACACAATCATCAGAGATCATACCTGAATCTGCATCAGAAGGTTGTTAGCCGTGGCACCACCATCAACTCTAAGCAAGAACTCCCCTTTCTCGTTACTTAGGGAACCCTTTTCACCAGCGTCTTTCTTCATAGAGTCGAGCACATCTTTCACTTGGAAACACATGCTCTCCAATACAGCCCGAGCAATGTGAGACTTGTTTGTGAACCTCGTGATTCCAATGCACACACCACGCGCATCTTCTCTCCACCAAGGAGCAAACAAGCCGTTGAACGCTGGCACAAAGTAAACACCTCCTGTAGAGTCTACCATTGCTGCCAAATCTTCAATCTCACTGGCGCTCTTTATGATCCCAAGGCTGTCTCTTAGCCACTGAACAGCAGCTCCTGCTATAGCGATAGAACCCTCTAATGCATAGTTTGTCTTCGCTTGAGGCCCGAGCTTGTAGGCTAGCGTGGTCAGAAGTCCATGACCTGATTTGATGGCCACTTCTCCAGTGTTGAGAAGAATGAAAGCCCCTGTTCCGTAAGTACTTTTCGCCTCGCCTTTTCTGCAAGCTTGTCCAAGCATTGCAGCGTGCTGATCCCCAAGACATCCAGCAATCTTGATACCGGGAATAGGCCAGCCTTTGCATATTTCTCCAATGACTTCTGAATTGCTGACAATCTTGGGCAAGATTTCAGCGGGAATGCCAAGTGTCTTCAAAGTATTGTCGTCCCAGCATAAGGAGTTGAGGTTCATGAGCATAGTGCGTGAGGCATTAGTGACATCAGTGACATGTAGCCCGCCGTTGACACCACCGGTCATGTTCCAGATCAACCAAGTGTCGATAGTGCCAAAGATGGCATCGCCTTTCTTGATAGCGTCTTTGACAGCTTCAACATTTTCCATGAGCCAAAGAAGCTTCATGGCAGAGAAGTAGGTGCTTATGGGCAAGCCACAAGACTCTACAAAATGGGATCTTCCTCCTGAGAGTTCTTTCTCTAGTCTCCTGTGAAGATCAATCATCCAACAAATAAAGATGAGGTTCTAAAAAACCCATTCAAGAAGACATAAGAGAAAACAAAGAAAGAAGAAAAGAATGAACCTGCAGATAGAACTGGTGCGAGCATCCATCCAGACAATGGCCTTGTGGAGAGGAAGTCCAGTGGATTTGCTCCAAACGACAGTAGTCTCTCTCTGATCTGTAAGCCCAATGGCCTTCAAGCCACCCTCGATGTTGTGTCCATCGGCAGTGGCTTTGTCAAGAGCCTTTGCGATGCACACTTTCACACTTTCCACAATTTCCATGGGATCGTGTTCCACCCATCTTCATTCCCAATAAATTAAAAAAATTATCAACAAGAGCAAGGATTCAAAATCAATTTATTAAGGAAAAAAGAAAAATCAAAATTTTTGGTCCGAAAAAATACGGATCAGACAAGATCGGGATGATCAACACCTACTTGTTATAACCAAATAAACAATGAAGAAAAATAATATAGACTAATTACCCAGCTTCGGGATAGAACTGAGTGAACTCGACTTGATGAGATGCAACGGCAAGAGCATCGTGATCGTAAATGATGAATCTGGTGCTGGTGGTTCCTTGATCTATTGATCCAATAAAACCAGTTTCTGCTGCCATTTTGTTCTTTTGATAAAATTAGGTGAATGCTTCTTTCAAAGGAAGATGATCGTTGAGGATAAAATTATAAAAGATAGAATGGAATGGGAACATGTATAGAAAAACTGAATCGAGTCAGATGATGATGTATTAATTAATGTTTCCATTGGTGGATGGTCAAAATTATGAGATCACCCTACTTAACTTCAGCTACCTCTGCCACGTGGAACTCTTCCATTCGATTATTTTGTAACCGTTTCTATCCTTGACTTTGAAAAACTCTTTTGTCTCCGTCTCTGTTCACAGATCTGGTTTTTTTTTTTTTTTTTTTTTTTAAACTTATAAATTAATGAAATATCGGATTTAGTTTAATTTCACGGCTGGTCCTCGTAATTCAAAAAACGGACCATCTTTTGATTCAAAGATATGGACTATTGGGGGTTTATCTAGCTACTAGTATTGATTACTGCTCGTAATATACCAAAATTGATCTACTAATGTTGGTTACTGCTGATATTTAACAAATAAAATTTCTCAAATTTTGGTGAGCTGATTTACCAAATATATTATATAAGATGTAATATTGTGATTGAAAGTAAACACTAAACAAATCATATCTCATTGACACTAAAATTTATCAAAAAATAAATAAATTAAAGTTTCTGCGTAACATCATCATATTGCCATTCACTAATAAGTAACTACTGTACTGCGTTTTTTGCTTCTTCGGAAGATTTAGTTTCGTCGAATTCGTGTTACAGGCAGATATAAGTTCTTCCTAAAGGTTTGACTATAATATTACAAAAAAGGCATTATAACTTACGTATGATTTGCATAATCAATCGATGTTTTAGTTACTTGGGTTAGGTTGATTAATTGGAACCTAATCAGGAATTACTATATAAAATTAGGAATTAACATCTGTATTTTATTTCCTTTAACAATTGCTTCCTTAAATTGCATACATAAATAATATTTAAAATATAGTAGAACCTCTATAAATTAATACTCGATAAATTAATAATTTTTATAAATTAATAAGTTTTATTGGTTTCGAGTTGGATCAGTGTAATAATTAACATAATTCGATAAATTAATAAGATAATAAATTTTTAAAAATTCTATGTAAATATATGGTCCCATCAATATCATAAATTAATAATCATATTTTTTTATAACATATAAATAATATATTTGAGTAAAATATGATTTTAATGTTATTTGTTTATTCGTAAATTTACATTTTTATTGGAGTTCATTTATAATTTGTTCTTACTATATCAAAAACAGTTAATATTATCTTTTCAAATTGCATGCAAAAACTAATCGAGAATGCGCCGCATCTCTGCCACGCGCTGCCCTGCATGACGCCTTGTTTTAGCTGGTTCAAAGTTGTCTACTTCTGGATAGGACTCAAACTGTATGACTTGGTCGCAGGACCGAGATTGTTACATCTGTCCAGGTATTACTCTGCGAAAGAGTCTACTGAGCTCTTTCCCACTCTCGCCAGGAAAGGGAAGGACAAGACTTTGAGAGGCACTGTTGTGTATTACGATGGCCAAATGAATGATTCCCGTCTAAATGTTGGCTTGGCATGCACTGCTGCATTAGCTGGTGCTTATGTTCTCAACCATGCCGAGGTTGTTTCGCTTATAAAGGATGATCTTACTCAGAGAGTAATCGGTGCACGGATTCGAAACACTCTCTCAGGTACAGATTATAAGACTATATATATGTATACTTGGTTGAGAATTCTCTTAATGTATTATAGTTAATTAATGGCATGCTTTCGTTTCATATCATCATCAGGCCAAGAGTTTGACACCTATGCGAAAGTAGTTGTGAATGCGGCAGGGCCGTTCTGTGATTCCGTTAGGAAGATGGCTGATGAAGAGACGAAACCAATGATATGTCCAAGCAGCGGCGTACACATTGTGCTGCCTGATTACTATTCTCCTCAAGGGATGGGCTTATTCTTAACATCAAGGTACTACTTAAAACCTTATTCTTTAATTAAGATGATTAATTAAATTAAATGAATGATCTTAAGATAATATCTAATTCCTAGGTTCGACGCACTGATGTTCTTTCGGCTTGGAGTGGTATTCGTCCATTGGCCACAGATCCAACAGCAAAAAAGCACAGAGAGTATCTCCCGAGACCACGTTGTCATCGAAGACTGTCCTGGTCTGGTTACAATCACAGGCGGGAAATGGACAACTTATCGAAGGTAAAAAGGGTTTGTATAAATTAAATAGGAAATTGATGTTGTGTTTAATTGCTCATATACTCTACTTGCAATTTTCGGCATGGCTGAAGACGCGGTGGACGCAGCAATCAAATCAGGACAGCTGAAACCGAACAGCGAATGTGTTACAAAGAAACTACAGCTTGTGGGTTCTTACGGATGGGATCCATCTTCCTTCACAGCTCTTGCACAGGAATACGTGCGTATGAAGAAAACTTACGGTGGTAAAGTGGTTCCAGGGGCAATGGATACGGCTGCTGCAAAGCATTTGTCTCATTTCTATGGTTCAATGGCTGACCGAGTTGCCAAAATAGCTCAGGACGAAGGTCTTGGGAAGCGGCTAGCCCACGGACATCCGTTCCTTGAAGCAGAAGTTGCTTACTGTGCAAGAAACGAGTATTGTGAATCAGCAGTCGATTTCATCGCTAGGAGGTGTCGCATCGCCTTCTTAGATACGGATGCAGCGGATCGGGCGTTGAAGCGTGTGGTAGAGATCCTAGCTGCTGAACATGAGTGGGACGAGTCGAGGCAGATGCAGGAGTTGAACATGGCTAAAGAGTTTCTTCAAACTTTCAAGTCTTCTCAAAACGCACACTCTAAGCTAGAGGCATAGTTTATTTCTCGCTAAATCATGAGTGATTTTAACTTTATCTATCTCATTATTTAATTTATTTCCAGTTGTTGGATGTTGCATTCTTTTTAGCATTAGTCATTCCACCACGTTCTTTGGATATTCTCAGCATATCTCTTGCTTATTTTATCCAAGTAATATCAGTAAAAGTTCTCGCTCAGTTTTCTTTTTTTTGCTATATCGTTTTAAGAAACTGAAATCGATGGCCTATTGGGAGGTGCGTCGGTGATACAACCAAATCACTAAATCAGATGTGGAAATTTAAAAGTGCAGCTGGTTAGTTGGATCTGGATAGACCAAAAAATATATTTGTATACATTTTTGTCTCAATCTACATATAAATTCTTTCGGGTTTAATATAATTTAACGACTCACAGTCCATGTAACGTCATCGTACATTTTATCTCCATTTAGTAATATATTTCAAAACAGTTAAAACAACTCGAGGAGTCCCCGTTTTGACGAAATAAACAACTTGACTAAACAAAACTATATTATTTCTCGTTAAAAAATTATATGTGGACGAGGATGTTTTATTCTCATCTTGATTATTCCCACCTTTATTAAACAAGATTATATATCTATTCTTTGCTATTAATCTTTTGATGAACTAAACAATGTGAGGAATCCCTGTTTTGACGAAAATAAGCTTGCAAATTATACGTGGGTGAGAAATAATTTCATCAAAACAGGGACTCCTCAAGTCAGATACAAACAACTTGATTAAACAAAGTTATAAGATTTGAAGTTGTTTATTAATTTCCTCAAAACAACTTTGACGACTGAATCACAAACCATAGCTCATATGTTGTTTTTTCCAATATTTATTATGATTACTGTTCATCACATCACATCTATCATTTATACCAAACAAACATATATTATGTATGAATTTGCATATTAGAATTACCAGATTTGACGATTTAAAGAAAAACAAATTATAGATATGAAAATTCACAAGTATTAACATGCAACAAATTATTAGTATATTTAGTTTTTAAAATCATGTGTTTCTAATTATAAGACTAACATGAATTTGTAAAACAACTTGTTAACTTAAGAGGTTTCTAATTAAATATGAACAACAAAATTATATTCTCTTTCTCAAAGAACAAAGTTTTATTTCTCAGAGGAAAAGGAACAACCATAACTATACACAACTCTTAGAGGTTAATAATTTTGAAAAATTGTCATTATAATCTATAATTATTTATTAGTTTTACATTATGGTCTATAATGAATTCTGTTAGTTTTTTTTTGATAAATACGAATGCAAGAAATATTAACACAAGTTGGTGGGAATTATTTCAATGTGAAATTAGAATTGAGGAGGGAAAAAGATGAAAAGGTGTAATTAATATGATGGTGTTAGATCGAACGGCTTATAGGCGCATTTCTCCACGTAGGTGCTCCCAAGACCAACGGCCAGGATGGAGTGAGGCGTTACAAAGACAAAAAATGAGCGCGGTTCGAACATTTGTTGAGTATAGCCACGTGTATGTGACGTGGTTAATGTATCTTATCCACTGCGATAAAATTTTCAAGACTAACACGTAAAAGTCGTAGGATCGGCGGTAAGATAAAAGTAAACGGTTCATATAAGTAGGTGTATAGTAAGAAGCATGTACCTAAGCGTAGGGTATTGCAGCAGCTTTTTTAATAGAGCATCCCAGACCCAAAGTAGTCTTATAAAACGACACGATTTGTGACCGAGTTGCTTCACTTCCTTTCCAACTTCATATCTCGCTAAACATCTTTCTCTTTATCTCTCGATCTTTCTCGATTCTCTTTTAATTTTTTTGTAGGATTATTGTAGAGATGGTGGCGAAGGCGTTGTTACCGGAGTTTTGGACGGAGATATTGGTTCCGGTGTGCGCTGTGGTGGGGATCGTGTTCTCGCTGTTCCAGTGGTATATTGTGTCTTGCGTGAAGCTCACCGCCGATCGTAGCGCGTCGTCTTCTACCAACGACGGGAAGAATGGACACGGGGATTACTTGATCGAGGAAGAAGAAGGAATTAATGATGAGAGCGTTGTAGCCAAGTGCGCTGAGATTCAGACCGCTATATCTGAAGGTAAGTCCTCATCATGAATCACGTGTTGGATCTTAGGTTTACGTTCTTAGATCTGCTCTGTTTTTATTTTATTTTTCTTGTATCTTTGAACAAAATTGTCTTCGTTGGTGGGAGAACATAGAAAACTGCGGTATAATTTAAAAAATCTGGAAATGTCACTTTCGGATAGTGGAAAAAAATACTAACTTTTTTTAACTCATTAAGTTCGAATCTGGCAGAGTGATGTAAGAAAATAAACTATATCTTTAGTTATGGATTTGGTAGGTCATAGCTTCAAATGTTACACGTGCCTCACACGTTTTTTTCTTGTTTTTCTTTAGTCTCAAGTTCTGAATGTTAAATCAAACAACTCATTTGTAATCTTGTGGTCTTTGTCCAGGGGCAACCTCGTTTCTGTTCACTGAGTACAAATATGTTGGTATCTTCATGGTTTTCTTTGCTGTCATTATCTTTCTATTCCTCGGGTCTGTCGAGGGATTCAGCACCAAGAGTCAGCCTTGCACTTACGACAAGACAAGAACTTGCAAGCCTGCTCTCGCAACCGCCGTCTTCAGCACCATCTCCTTTGTGCTCGGTGCAGTGACATCAGTCCTCTCTGGTTTTCTCGGGATGAAGATTGCCACTTATGCCAATGCTAGAACCACATTGGAAGCAAGAAAAGGTGTAGGAAAGGCCTTCATCGTTGCCTTCAGGTCTGGCGCTGTGATGGGTTTCCTTCTCGCTGCAAACGGTCTATTGGTGCTTTACATTACTATCAATCTCTTCAAGATTTACTACGGTGATGATTGGGAAGGCCTTTTTGAGTCTATCACTGGTTATGGGCTTGGTGGATCTTCCATGGCGCTTTTTGGTAGAGTTGCTGGTGGAATCTATACCAAGGCTGCTGATGTTGGTGCTGACCTTGTGGGCAAAGTAGAAAGGAATATTCCTGAAGACGATCCCAGAAACCCAGCTGTAAGCCAATTGCACATTATTAAACTTCATGCTGTGACATAATTGTTGACAAGTTCACTGACTTATTTTGTTGTTATGTTTCAGGTTATTGCGGATAATGTTGGTGACAATGTTGGAGACATTGCTGGGATGGGATCTGATCTCTTTGGATCATACGCTGAATCATCTTGTGCTGCACTTGTTGTTGCGTCTATTTCGTCCTTTGGAATCAACCATGATTTCACAGCTATGTTGTTCCCATTGCTCATCAGTTCAATGGGAATCTTGGTTTGTTTGATCACTACCCTCTTTGCCACCGATATCTTTGAGATTAAGGCAGTAAAGGAGATAGAACCGGCACTGAAAAACCAGCTTATCATTTCAACCGTTATCATGACTGTTGGAATCGCTATAGTGTCGTGGACTGCGTTACCATCTTCCTTCACCATCTTCAACTTTGGGACACAGAAAGTTGTCAAAAACTGGTAAGATTCTCGATTGTCTGCATTTACTTGTATGTGAACCCTTTTTGTCAAAGTTTAGTAGTTTAATTTGCAGGGAGCTATTTCTGTGTGTTGCTGTTGGTCTGTGGGCTGGACTCATTATTGGCTTTGTTACTGAATACTTCACGAGTAACGCGTACAGGTAAAGTGACTACTTTGACTCAATTTGATTGCCAATTTCTCTGTCTCTCTGTGGCATCTTTGATGACAAGTTGACGTCTCTGTGCGCTTTGTAGCCCTGTGCAAGACGTGGCAGATTCATGCAGAACCGGCGCAGCCACCAACGTGATCTTTGGACTTGCTCTTGGATACAAATCTGTCATAATTCCAATCTTTGCGATTGCTATCAGTATATTTGTTAGCTTCAGCTTTGCTGCAATGTACGGTGTAGCTGTTGCTGCTCTAGGGATGCTCAGTACCATTGCAACTGGTTTGGCAATTGATGCTTACGGTCCAATCAGTGACAATGCTGGTGGTATTGCTGAGATGGCTGGAATGAGCCACCGCATCCGAGAAAGAACTGATGCTCTTGATGCAGCTGGAAACACCACCGCTGCTATCGGAAAGGTATCATAACCAAAACCTCCTTTTTTCTCAGAGCTATACAATATGACCACAGAGAACTTGTAAACATGTGGTTGGTTATAACAGGGATTTGCGATTGGTTCTGCTGCTCTAGTGTCATTGGCTCTGTTTGGTGCATTTGTGAGCCGAGCAGGAATACGAACAGTGGATGTGTTGACTCCAAAGGTTGTGATCGGGTTGCTTGTTGGGGCAATGCTTCCTTATTGGTTCTCTGCAATGACGATGAAGAGCGTTGGAAGTGCAGCTCTTAAGATGGTTGAAGAAGTAAGGAGACAGTTCAACACCATCCCAGGACTCATGGAAGGTACTGCAAAACCCGACTATGCCACCTGCGTTAAGATCTCAACTGATGCTTCCATCAAGGAAATGGTTCCTCCTGGTTGCCTTGTCATGCTAACGCCTCTGATTGTCGGTTTCTTCTTCGGCGTTGAGACCCTCGCTGGTGTCCTCACTGGCTCCCTTATCTCAGGAGTTCAGGTAATTAATCTAATGAGTCAGTATATCAGTATCTTGTGATATAAAGTTGAGACTTTTATTGAGCTTTTTGGAAACAGATTGCGATATCTGCATCTAACACTGGTGGAGCCTGGGACAATGCCAAGAAGTACATTGAGGTAAGTAAGCCTTTTGAAAGAAGTTTTTTTTTTTTGGTGTGAAAACCAAACAAATGAAGAGAGATTTAACGATTGCGAAACTATGAGCAGGCAGGTGTATCAGAGCACGCGAGGAGCTTAGGACCAAAAGGGTCGGAGCCACACAAGGCAGCGGTCATAGGTGACACAATAGGAGACCCGTTGAAGGATACATCAGGGCCGTCTCTGAACATATTGATCAAGCTAATGGCTGTTGAGTCTCTTGTCTTTGCTCCCTTCTTTGCCACACATGGAGGTTTCCTCTTCAAGATCTTCTCCTGAAAATTAATGTTTTGGTTCGAGGAGGTGCTTTTGATTTTGTCTAATGTCATTACAAAACACGAATATGATGTTCTACTTGTATTTTCTGCTGTCTAGATGTTTAGAAACTCACCAACAAAAGAAGAGATCCTTAGATCTTGTTTTATTCGTGTCGCCTATCTATGGAGAGATGGATTTTTGAAGATGAATCTGTCAAGTCATCTTCTTTAACTTATCTTTTACCCAAGAGGACCTTGAAATTCTTATCTTCGTATTTTGAGAGACATCTCTACCACCGTTTTTGTGATTATGTGAGAATTTTAAATTTATTGATTAAAATATAACTAATGTATCTAAATATCTAATGATATAATTAATTAATTTAACAGATAAAACATATACGGTATAAAGAAAAACTGGTTATATTTTTTTAAATAAATGTTACATGGTTTTTAAAAATATAGTGAAATTAGGTTATATCTTGCGTTTAGCGCGGATTCTAAAAAAATGTTTAAGATTGTTTAAAAAAAATTAAAAGTGTTACATGTGTTTGTATTACTGTTTTTGAAATATAGTAAAATTAGATTGTATCTTGCACTTAGCACGGATTTATGATTTAAATTAAAAATATTTATAATTGATTTGTTAAATAAAATTTTTGAATAAAAATCTTTTATATCATAATAATAAAAATTGTAATATTAAATAATTTATGTATGCTGTATTTTTAATAGATTTTGAAAGATTTTATTTCCACATAAAAGCGATATATACATATATTTAATAAAAATATATATTTAAAAAAAATTGTATAAGATACTTTTATCATTAATTAATTTTTTTTTGTTCTTCTTTCTAGTAGCATTTAATGTAATATTTATATTATAAAAATTATTTATATAAATGTACTTTCCTAATATTACTAACTTGATAATACACGCGTCATACAGAAGACGATATTATGATTAAAGTTATTAAATTTTATTAATGTAATATGTTTTAAAGATTAATAGATGTAGTAGTTATTTTTTAAATTTAAATGAATGAGTATTTTTTTATGAATTATATCATGCAAATATGTGGATAAATGATAGATTAAGCAATTTATACTCGTTTTAAAAAATTCGAATCGTAGCATATGCAAAAAATAATCTAACTTTTATTAATATGGATGGTGTGACGATTTAATTTTTATAAAATTATAATCAAACAAAAATGAGAGATGAAATATAATGATTAAAAATAAATCAATATAATATAATTGGATATCATTTAAAAAAAATTGATTGGCTATTAACCATTTTCAAAAAACTATTAAAATATTTTTATTTTTGAAAACTAATTAGCTATAAAGATTTTCATTTGACATTTGTATTCTTAGTGACTTTGTTTAACTTGTTCTTTAAATGATATTTTGACAATGGTAGTTCATGTAATTAAAATAAAAATTAGTATAGAGATCTCTATATGATTTTGGAATTATGTTAGTCTACAAAAAAAAAAGTAAAACAAGTGCGCCCAATTGAATCATTAATTCATACACGGCAAAAACACTATTTTACTATAGTTTAACCCTTTAATTTTAGTCACACAGTAAATATGTCACGATACAAATTCTAAAACACATCTATATAACAATAAAAATGAATTTAAATTAAATATATGTCTGTATATTGGAGAAATTTTGGTGGCTTTATTCTAAAATTTTCTTTTGGCATATACTATACTCTTTTCTAGGGTCTCTAAAATTCCGTTACTTTTATTAAAAATAAAAATTATTTAAAAAACTTAATCAAAAAGAAATAAAAATTGTTACGTAATCCATTTTTTGTAAAACTTAATCATGGTACTATTTTTGTATATTGCCGAGGACAAGAAAAAAGAAACAAAGCAAAATGATGTTTCACGCTCATGCTCAAGACTTTTTGTTGTGGGCTCTCTAGTAGACCCAAAAATTATTTATTTGGACTTAGTGTAGCCCAATTCATAGCCCACAACTTTATGATTGACTATCATTTTTTAATTAAAGCCATAGGCCCATAGCTACTATATTTTCATATTTTCTTTTAACATCGGCTACCAGATTTCCATTTTTTTATTATTTTTCGGACTTCATATTTTGATAATTCTGCTTATCTCTCTCTCCTTTTTTTAAGTTCTATTTCGAAGCTTGAACAAAATTTTACTTTCAAATCTGATCTGCTAATTAATTATTAACGTAATAGTATTATAAATATAGACCAAAGACAAAAATTTGCTTAATAATCTTTTTCTGGGCCCAATAATTCTATTTATGAGCCTATAATTATATTAAAACTTAGATTCTTATAGCCCAATGGGTAGTATAAATTTGAACCCAAACAAAACGCCTATGTTTTTCGAAAAGAGCTGATTAATTAGGCCTTTTGAGTTTAGAAAAGGCCCAATAGCTTTTGTCGGGTAATAAAATAAGTATCTAAAGGTTATCATATTATTAAAAAAATATCAAACCGTATTAGGACTAACGGGTCAGTCTTGTGCAGACGAGGAGGCAGCTTCCATGTTGTCGGGTATTATGGTATGTGAGCTGTGGGATGACCCACGAGACAAAACATTTCCGACTGCTCATCCAAAACTCTTCGGACTATAGCAACGCGATCGACATCCTTACCAACACGAGCCTCGCAAGAGTCCTCGTACCTTATGTAGAAGGTTGCATCATGGGCGCGAAATCCCTGACTGAGGTATGGTGTACTTTCCATAGCCACTTTGAGAATCTTCAAATTGGTCAGAGCATGTTTCCTAAAGGACCTATCGGTTGTGGCAACAGCAAGTTCCAGATACAAACGAATCCAGTGGTCATTGTCTTGAAGCTCTGATTCCTTGAGCACGTAAAATCGGCTTGTATCATCTTTGAAAGGATTCTCTGGCGGCAACTCAGGCATGAATGAGAGGGGATTCTATAGGAAGCCTGTGATGATTTTCTTGGTTTCCCCTCGTAGTCTAGCAACAGAGCACTTCAAAACCAAGCTGTTACTTTTTCGTTCATCAACTCTAACCTCAAAAGTTTGAAGCGTCGCAGGATCATTGGCTAGATCATTGGCTTCCAAAGTTATGTAGTAAGAGCAAGAGCGAAGAACAAAAGTAGTACCCCTGGTCATGTTGTATCTCTTTACGCTACTGAGCTGCAAGTCTTTCCCCTAGAAAGAAAGAAATCGGTATAGAAAGCAAATAGATACTGTAGATAAAATAAGAAAGCAGAGATCATTATTTTTATACCTGATGGAGTAAATTGTATCGATGAAAGCCAACTTTGCATACAGGAGGACGAAGTCACAACAACGATTGTTCCCATCATCACAGTAGTGTGCACTCAGTCCGGCATAGGATATTGGTGCCATCCTTCCACACAAATCGAAACCCTAATTAAGACCCTAGAGAGAGGGAGAGGAGATAATATTAGTCAAAACAGGATTCATCATGTATTATACAAATATATATTCTGAATATATATTACATCGTATCCCCTCAGTATTTCCCTATATTTGGCAGCGTTACGCTCCCGCCACGCGTTGATCTCTTCTACTGTTCCCCTCACCACCCGCGGCTTCTTCGTCTGCGGCTTCTTCTTCCGCACCATGTTACAAAGGATGGATGCTTTTGCTACATTTAGGTTTTCTTCACTCCATGCCATTTATATACCTCACTTCTGGGATTCAACACAGCCCATTTATATAACTCTTTATCCAAGAGTAGAATAATATTAAGATTCAAAATCAAGCGTTTATTCAGATATCTCATGTATTTTTGTACTACATCCACGTAAGTGATACGGAATTTCAAATTACAGATGGATAGATTTCAAAATACAATGGAGAGTTTCGAGTACAAGGCGAAGAAAATTCCAAGCAGATCGAGATGACATCTTTAAATATATTATAAGGACAAAGATTGCACAAACATCACTGTTCGGTTACAGCTACGATGTGAAAAGGGATCAAAACAAAATCTGGAAAAAAAGATTATATCTCTCCTCTGTAGCCACCTGAGCCAAAATAGTCTTTTCTAGAATTAGATATGGCCACACTCTTCTGGTGCTCCAGTTTTGGACAGTCTCGAATACGATGTCCCAGCCCACCACAATAAGCACAACCCTTGACACCACTTGCATTAGCAATTGTCTCTGCTTCTTCCATTGGATCATTCAGCTCAGCAAGGACAGGCGGAATCCTCTGTTTAGCCTCTTGCAACAAGTGTTTCAAATCCAGCAGCGTGGTCTCGCTTTGGTTCTTGTTTATAAATGTCGTTGCTATCCCAGTTTTCCCACACCGACCTGTTCGTCCTATCCTATGCACATAGTTCTCAATCTCTGCAGGCATGTCGTAGTTGATCACGTGTTGTATATCAGGGAAATCTAGACCCTTTGAAGCAACATCTGTCGCCACCAAGACGTCTTTTTTCCCAGCTTTGAATGAAGAGATGGCGTACTCTCTGTCTTCTTGATCTTTTCCTCCATGGATGGCCACTGCTTCCACTCCTTTCAGTAACAAGTACTCGTGAATATCATCAACATCAGCTTTGTTCTCACAGAATATTAAAACCGGTGGAGAGGTTTTCTGCAGGCACTCGAGGAGGTACACAATTTTTGCTTCTTGTTTCACGTATTCTACCTCCTGGATCACATCGAGATTTGCAGCTCCAGCTCTTCCTACATTAACAGTCACAGGTTTCACCAGAGCACTTCTGGCAAAGATCTGAATTTTTGTGGGCATTGTCGCAGAAAACAAAAGGGTTTGGCGCTGAGACTTAAAGTGGTCAAAGACTTCCCTTATGTCATCTTCGAAACCCAAATCAACCAACCTATCTGCCTCATCCAGTGTCAGGTACCTATTATCAGGAAGAAGAACAAAAAAAAAAGAGTAAGGTAAACATCATTGTCATCTAACACTACCTAAATTTGAAATTAGATGGCACAGCTCTAAGACTCCAAACACAAGAGAGATGCATTCAGAAAGAAACATGAGCGCTGAAAATTTGTCCAGAGAAAGGAAACCATATCGAAATCACACAATGAAGAATATACATAGCAAATAAATGCTAACAGACCCTCGACAATAAACCACGAGTAAACAGATACTCCCAAGTATCTAGACAAGTGCATAACTCCAAAAAAATGAGAATATAAATAACGCAGTCGAGGCAGGAGTAGCAAACATATTTCCAATCAGGATGATTAATCATATTCAAAAAGAAGCAAAAAAGGTGGAACTAGTCTTACCTGCAAGCATCTAAGCTCATCTTTTTCTTGGCGAGCATATCCTTTAACCTCCCAGGGGTTGCAACAACGATGTGGACACCTCTCTTGACAACATCCAACTGAGATCTCATATCAACTCCTCCAATACAAAGCAACGACCTCAATGGCGGGTATCCAGCCTCGACTAAAGGAGCCACAAACTGTTCAACCACTTCATAAGTCTGCCTAGCCAGCTCTCTAGAAGGGCAAACAATAAGCCCAATGGGACCTTCTCCAGCAGCAATAGGCATCATCATCTCTTCTTGCAGAGCAATCATGATCATAGGAAGCACGAAAACTAAAGTCTTTCCTGAACCAGTGAACGCAATCCCAATCATATCTCTCCCTGACAAAATCACAGGAAGACCCTGAACTTGAATTGGAGTAGGCTGCACAATTCCTTTCTCCTTGAGAGTTTCAAGAACAGGTCTAGGAAACTTCATATCCTTAAAATTCTTAATTGGCGGAGGAATATCTTCACCATTAACAATAATATGCCATTGCTTCCTAATCAAATCTCTCTGTTTATTCGACATCCTCCTAATATGTAAAGGAGGTTTCCACCCAGTTAACAAAGGCTCTGTATAAGTGATACCTTTGGCCAATTCACGAACAGACATAAGCGTCTTCTTATCAGATAAGTGCTCCATCATCTCTTTCTCTTGTAAGATGATTTGCTCAGTGGCACTAACTTCAGGTACATCTCGTTTGAGCTGAGTTGCTTGAACTAGTAAACTAGGTTTAGCTTCAGCGAGCTTTTCCTTGTCATCTTCTTCCTCCAATTCCGTGGCTTTTCCCTTCCGCTGAAGTATCCTCTGCACTTCAATCGCTCTACGCTTCGCCACTGGAACATACTCCACGTAATCATCATCTTCTTCCATGATTCCAAATCCAATTCTGCAACCGAAACTAAATCCCAGGAGACTTTAAACCTCAAATCAACGAATTTTGCAGATCTCTCGAATCGCAAATCGTCTTCTAGGTCTGTCGTCTTATGGAGAAACCAATGAGTCGGTCACTGACCGACCCGGAGTTTTCTTAAAGTTGGCAATCGGGTTTAGACGGCGCTGATACGAATCCATGGACTGTTAATGGGCCTATTGTTTATAAGTCAATGAACTATTTTTGTCTATTGGGCCGGCTATTTCTTTCTCGAAGCTGTTAGAAAAAATCGAATTCGAAAGTGGATGGCTATTAATTAAGGTTAGTCATATTTTGACACCTCATGTATGTAAAACATTGACGCGTATCTCAGTATCAATTTCAAATATCTAACTAATACGAATTTAATTCTTTTAAGAAAAATCATAAAAAGCCATACATGTAAGATTTAAATTTAAATTCTATTACACAGATTAATTATTGAATGTGAGATTTAAAAGTAATACCAAAAGTTAACTAAAATCAATCAGTATTATTTTCTCGTGTGGTCCTTTTCACCATCTTGTCATTGTTTTAATTATCATTAAATGTAATAAAATCACCATTAAACAAAAAATGGCAATGAAGGGTCAAGTAAAAAAAGAAGATTAAAAATTTGGAAGGGAGCGTGATCATTTTATATTTTGAATATGTACCTAAAATTGTCAAAGAAGTCAGAAAACATCTCCGGAAAATCGAATTGACGGTGTTTTCGTGGTCGATTTTTTCTTCTTCCTTTCTCTTGCCGGAGGCAAAAAATACTTAGCTCAGTAAGTAATCTCAGTGCGTTTTTAAAATATTCCTGTTTATTTTGTTCTCTAACTTGGGGTAACAGAGTCGTGAGAATACTTTCTCGAGGCCTCTAGACTTTTGGCTACCGAAGTGTTCGAATACTCTGCTTTATCCAAAACTAAATGTCCTATGCTATTTTCACGTTGATTGACAGAGTATTTTGTGTGAAGTTTAGGGTTGAGGATGGCTAGAACCATGCTTAAGAAGAGGAAATTGAGGGAATCCCAAGGGTCAGGGGAAGATAGGATAAGCAGTTTACCTAATGATGTGCTACATCAGATCCTCTCGAACCTCTCCACAAAAGATTCAGTTTCCACAAGCGTTTTGTCTAAGCGATGGAAAAAGCTTTGGAAATATGTTCCTGCTTTGGACTTGAACTCCAATGAATTCTCAGATTATTGGGGCTTGGAAGAATTCTTTGATAGCTTTATGGACTTTAACAAAGATCTAAACTTAAATGTTGAGAGATTCAAGTTGATCTACAGTCCTATAGAGCATTCTCATTCTGATTTCGTGTCACGGATCGATGATGTGGTTGAGAGTGGAGTTCGTCATCTCACTGTTTTGAATAAGGTGGATGGTGAGGAGGATTTAGTTAGGATGCCTCTCTCGCTCTATTCATGTGCTACGTTGGTGAATTTAACTCTCTTTTGTGTAGTCTTCGATTTTCCTGAATCACAAGTAGTTTCCTTACCTTACGTTAAGACTTTGCATTTGGAGGCGGTCAAGTTTGATGGAGATTCGGTTCTAGAGACTCTCATATCAAGCTGTTCAGTTCTCAACGAGTTAACTATAATCACGCATCTTGGTGATCTTCTCGAAGATATATGTGTGCGCTCTCCGTCACTAAAATGCTTCAAGCTCGAGTCTATGCGTGAGGAATTTGATGAGGAATGTAGAGATCCTAGTGTTGAAGTTAATGCTCCTAAACTTGAATTTATGAGTATCACTAATTACCAATATGAGAGCTTCATAATACATAGTATTGATCCTTGTGCAAAGGTGAACATCGATGTTTTTCTTTGATGTGGAGTATGATGATCCATTGGAGAGAGCTGAGATCAGTGATTTTCTCACCGCCATATCGACAGTCCGTGAAATGGCAATCTCGGCTCGAACTCTAGAGGTACTCATGGTTCATTTGAAAACATTAAGCTTTGTTGATTCAATAACAATTGAGTTTGTACATCTTTGTTATGACATTTTGTTTCTCACTAACAGGAGATCCATGATTACTCCAAATTGGAACCGCTACCTCAATTCCTGAACTTGTCTTTCTTGCATGTTTCGTTCCTTGGATCTTCTTGGAAAATGCTGCCAACATTTCTTGGTTGTTGCCCGAATCTTCACTCACTCGACTTGGTGTGCATCATTTTCCCATGTTTTGTAATAACATTTTGAGATTCATTTCCCAACAAAGAATTGAATTTTCTTTTGGTTGTACCAATAGGAATTTGACTGCCTTCCAGAGACAGAGGAGAATAAACTTCCATTTGTTCCTCATGCTTTCCTGTCATCCCTCGAATTTGTCCAGTTGAAGACACCAATCACAGATACAGAGTCATCATGCAGGATGGAATTAGCAAAATACTTTATAAGGAATTGTGATGTTTTGAAGAAAGTGATGCTAAGTGAAAGTTTTGGAAACATCATCGAGAAAGTTAAAAGGATTCCAAAAAGGTCTAGGAGGTGTGAAGTTGTGATGCTAAAGCCAGTGTACGAGGTTGTTTCTCATGGATCCAGTTTATTACCAATGATGTACCGAAACATGTTCATTCCAAAAGTACTTGGCCAGTAACCTAGTGTATGACTTTTTTTTAGATCTTTTGGGACATGTATCCTAGGTGACGACTTGGATGTTATCTTAGTAATTTTTTGGGCTTTTGTTAAGTTGAATCTGTGATGATTTGATTGACTTTGGTGAAAACTTGCGCAGTTTTCTCATCGAGATATGACTATCGCTTGTTTTTTCATATATATATTTTTACGACAAATGATCTCTTACTATTTGTTTAGATCATAGAGAGGCAAATGATTCTCTGATCCTTGGAAACCTCCTTATGTTGCCAAAAAGAACTGAGACTTGTCAAGTTGTTGCTCGCCCGTGTAGATACATTAGAACATACGAGACTCATCATTGAAATTCTCTGCATAATCAAGCTCCACGAATGTCATTTGCTGGATCTCCTTCCCTTTTCATCACTCTGTTTTCCTCTATATGTTTTTCTCAAATTTTGCAATATCTAACTATATACCAAAAAGAACACACGTGAGGCTTGTCTTTGAATAGGTTGACTACTGAGTGTGGGTTGCAGGTAGATTTTGCGGAGAGAAGGTGTAGTTTTGAGTTTTTAACCTTTCTTGTTTTCAATTATTTGGTCTGAGATCAGTTATAATGTCAACTTCACAGTTTTATGTGTTTCTTGGAATTAGATGGTATAGTAAATCTTTCGTTGTTTTTGCCTTCTCTACTTGACTTGCAACAAAAGAAAGTTGCGAAAAACCTAAATTCAGATTCTCTCTTCTCGAAGCTTTTAGAAAAATATAATACAGAAAATCGGATGGTTTTAATTAATAAATATATTAAAAAAAATCAAATCAAGCAAGCTTTAAAACCCTTCTCTAACTCGTCCCTGTTCAAATTCTTGCCAATGAAGACGATCTTGTTCACTCTCTCCTCGTCTGGTCCCCATAACCGGTCTGGTGATCCTTGAAATATGTCATGAACTCCTTGAAACACGAATCTCTCCTCCATGCTGTGGACTGAGAGGAGACCTTTCATTCTGTAGATATCGTCACTGCGTTCCATCAGTAACGTTCCCAGCCACATGTTTGCCTGATGGATTGTAACACAATTTGAAGGTTAACGTACAATTTCATCAATCAATTTCAAGCTGCATATATTCTATATTACCTTCTCAAGGTCTAAGCTTCCCTCACAAACTATACTGACTGAAGAAACACCGGGATCATGGGTGTGATCATGAGAATGATGCTCTGCGGTTTAAGAATCAGAGACTGATTAGAGCCAAAAACCTATGTCTGTAAAGCTGGAGCATGCAGTCAGTATAGCTGATAAGGGCTTTCCTAATAAACTTACCATGTTCATCGTGGTGATGGTGGTCGTGATCATGGTGATGGTGGTCGTGATCATGGTGATGATCGTCGTGACACTCATCATGATCTCCCTTATCATCTTCATTCACAGAGCTCTCGATTCTGATAAAGCAGGATTTACATAACAAACAAACAAGAAAACCTTAATAAATGCGTACAGCTACAAGACACCAAATTATATATTATCATAAGTTGAATTAGAAGCAGACCTCTCCAGATCAAAACCTCCAATTCCAAGAACATAATCCAAGTCAACATTTCCGTACTTTGTCCGCGTCATCTGAGCCATGCTGTTTATTGTCTGTAGATAACAAGAGTAAACGTTAACATGGAATGGTCTAATAGAAACATGGGAAACATATAATCATCTAATGAAGTAGAAGAAAAAGAAGAAGAAGCAGGATCAACCTTTATTCGTTGCACCACAGAACCTAACTCTGACTCACCAACAAGATCAGTCTGCAAGAAAGTACTATCACTTTTCCGAACAAGAGCGAATATGCCAAGGAAGATAAATACATTATGGAAAGTCAATAACTCCCCTTTACATTGGGGCAAAACATGGATTCATCACTTGCGACGTGAATAAGATTTGTGAAAACAAAGTTATTTGTAACTATAAACTATCTTAGAGAGGAACGAACCTGAATCTTATGGTACAAAGATCCAACCACTCAAGACCACTAAACTATCACATTTTCTTGGAGATATTTTGCGTTCAAAACTTTGATTACCTTATTAACTATGATACGATCAGCATAGGCTATTTGTTCAACAGCCTCATTGACAACACCTTTGGGTTTGACCTCATCTAGATGCAAACGAGCATGCTTAGCATCAACTAGAGTAACAACGCCGTCCAATTTGACATCATTGAAAATTTCATCCTCGGCATAAAAGGTTTGGATAATCGGGGCCGGGTTAGCCAATCCTGAAAAAAGAAATATACATAACATACTCACTCCCCAGATTCTCTAAGCAAGCATATAATAATTCCTCAAGGGTAAGTAACTCTAGAGCTTAGTGCTACTAATGTTCCCTACCTGTTGTTTCTATCACTATATGATCAAACTTTCCTTTCTTCTTATTGACTAACTCTGAAATCATCCTCACAAGATCACCCCTAACAGTGCAACACAGGCAGCCATTGTTGAGCATTACGATATCCTCTGCTCCCACAGATTTGGAAGCAACAAGTGACCCATCAATATCAACTTCACCAAACTGAGAATCCACATTAAACATGAATTAGAAACCTTAAGCTTCAAACCAACAATATATACTAATTTATCAAGTAACCTCATTCTCGATCACGGCAATGCGCTTCCCATGATCTCTGGTTAGAATATGATTCAGCAATGTCGTCTGTTCATCCGGGAAAAAAAAAAGTTAAGCATAATCAGCAAAATTATAAATCCGTGAATTCTCACTTAAAATTGAGCATTTCTTACATTTAGCAGGAATTAAAAGTATCATGAAAATACAGGGACCCTAGAATAATCAGAAATGGCAGAACTGACCTTGCCAGAGCCCAGAAACCCGGTGATTATAGTGGCCGGAATTCGGTTGTCTGGCGGAATCTTAGTGGTAACATCGGAATCTTCAGTCTGCGGTGAGGCCGAGACAGAGGAGAATCTTCGAAGACGATTGGAATTAACCACAGGTGAATAGAATAAAGACGGCGTCGTTCTAACGGACACAGTCGTAGCTCTGCGCCTGGAGAAAATCTGAACGGCAGCAATAGAGAAGCGATTGTTGAAGACAGTGGCAGAGCGAGGAGCTGTGAAAGCGAAGAAGTTTGTAGCTACTTCTAGTCTTGATAGCGTCGCCATTTTAGTTTTAAGGTTGAGAGGCTTGGAGACGTCAATGGCGATTGACCAGTATAATAAACTTCGTCCCACTCTGTAGCTTCTAGATATCAACAGATATTTTTGTTTTTGTTTTCTCCTTCTTTTCTTAAAATTACTATTACTATTTTCGAAAAAATAAATCTGTGGGCCGTGGGCCGTGGGGCCGCACAGCGTTAGTTATTCTGACTTTTATCTCAAAATGCTTACGATTATTCCGTATCAATACTACACGTGGCATTCAATACTTATTAGGTTCGGAACTTCAGAGTACGCAAGTTTGCAAAATTGCAAATTCGTCCTTAACTTGGGAACGAGATTCATTTCTCAAGACCAAAAGTAGAGTGAAAAAAAACACAAGCAAGCAAAAGATCGAACTAACCAATTAGGAACTGCATCACCTTGCTATAGATAATATGTTACATTCACCTTGTTAGAATGCTTAACAAAAAAATCGGAAAAGATCTAAAACCCAAAAGAACAAAGAACCCATATCATCTCTGAGGCTGGTCAGAGGCAGAAGCTCCAACTGAAGGTGAAGCCGTCACAGCGCTGGCTGAGCCATTCTCAGGCGGTGGAGCCACTCCCCATTTACCTTCTGACTCAAGCGGCTCGAATATATGGACTCCACCGTCTGAGAGACCCACAGCAAACATATTGGATTCTTGCGGATGAGCCGCTATCACCAGTGGATGGACATTCGAGTTGCTGCATAGACACATTATGGATATTTAAAATTCAAGATTCAAGATTGCTCTGTTTTCATTCGTTCACATTTTTTACTCACCTAAGAGAAGCTGGCAAATATGCAGAGGGATTGACTCTGCAACGCAATCGAAGGTTTGCAGAGCTGAAGACACAGATTGTAGCGTCCATGAAACTTGTGTATATCAATTGGCTATCACATGAGAATGTGGCATGTGTGATTGGAGCTGATGATTCACGCACAGGCCACTGAAATATATAAAAACTATCGTAAAGGGTTTCAGAAGCAAGGAGGGAAAAAGAGAGAGAGAGTAGTAATTTCTAAAACCTGTTTCATGCATTCAAGCTTGGTTGTCTCGTATATAGCGAGCTGAGTTTCATGGACCACGAGGAAGTGTACTTGATCGTGATGAAACTGAACACGTGTGTCTGAAAGAGCAGATGTCGATCTTCCTGTGGAATTTGCAGAACCTTGCTTTTCTGCTTCTCCCATCCATCCGTGTTCCATACACAAAGCTGCATAAATAAGAGAACCAAAATATTCACAATAAGACTTATAACCATTGAATTCTTGATTACAAAACATGAGATGAATCAGCACCTGAGCGTCTGCTCCAGACGAAACCAGAACATTTAGTACATTGGAGAAAGCAAGGCCAGTTATTCTCTTAGAATGTCCTTTGAGCTTGCTCTTAACCTCATCAACACGAACATTGTAAATCTGTATTGTACTATCATCCATCCCAATAGCAATGATATTGTTGTCTTGAGGGTGAAAAGCAAGAAATGTTGCAGCAGGAGGAGGTGGCATGAAAGTAGCCATTGTCTGCGTTTAGCCAACACAATCAAATGTAACAGATGAAACATTGTTTGCATTCATTAGACAGAGCTCTGTCTCTAGCTGGGATTTTACCTTAAACGTCATCATATTAAACAAAGAGATCTTTCCTCCAGATGCTGACATCACATAGGAATCATTCTTGGATAAAGCAAAACAAGGGACTGCTTCTTCTGGATTAGTTTCAGCCACATCATTTGTCATTAAGATCCCGCTCGCTGGTTGCCACTGCTGAGGAGGTAAAGAAGCCGTTGCCTACACAAAATCACATATTGAATTTCAACATGATATCACCTTTTTTACGATCTTAAAGGCAAATTTTAGACCATACGTACCTTTCCAGTTGCATTACGGTCATTTTACGCTGCCACTTCCATAGCAGATGAATAGCATTTGGCGCCAATGCCAAAATTGCATTTCCCGAATTTGTGAAAATCAATCTCGATATCTGCTAACGTTTCGAGTAATTAGAATCAAAGCCATATAAGTACAGTTATGTCAGTCTCTGTATTGGTACCTTGGCGACTCTCATATTCTCAGGAAGTCTCAATGAACGGCATTGAGAGGGTTCGCCGACTTCAGTAAGCTTCCATACCTTAGACTTATCATTTGATTCTTCAGTAATCACTGGCTTCACATCCACCATGTTCCATGAATCTCCATTCTGTTGTAAATGTAAGTGAGCAACAGCGATGCTTGGACGCAGACCAAAAGATTAAAAAAACCAAAAAAAAACTTCAGGAAAAAAAATAAAGATTTTAGTACCATTACAGGACTTGAAACTACAGAGGCAGGTTTCTCTGAAACCGACATGATGTTAATTGACGGCTGCAAATGTGAATGAAAAATTGGGTGTTAATGAAACCTTGATTTGGGGATAGTAATTTGCTTGTTGAAGAATATAAGCAAAAAATCCAGTACCTTGGAGGATTCAGAAGATAAGTTCTCGACTGTGTGCAATAGCCTTAGACCATCTGAGTTTGCCATAACCTTAATCATATTTTCATTTGCAGAAACGGCCAAGAGAGAGCCTTCCTTGTTAAATCGGATCCGTGGACTTGCCTACAAAATATAGAGAGCTATTATGGCTGCAAATAAAAACATTTGGTTTCCAGGAAGAATCGAGGTATTTGTTCACATACTTGAAGACCTCCATCAGCATCGATGGCAGTCAAAAGCTGTATATTGTCCATATCCCAGAACTTAATGGAGAAATCATCACCCGCAGCGAGATAGCGGTTTTTAGTAGTATCAAACTGAACAACACCAAGAGAACGCTTGTGGAATCCTTGATAAGTTCTCTTAACAGCTCCTTCGCTTTCATTCCACTCAACTATGAACGACTCCCCATCTTTACTCGTCCCACAAGAAAATAACCTATCCATGTGAATATATATATATAAAAATTAGACTTTAAATTTTGTCATCGCCATCATGGCGAGACAGAACAGAATCAAGGCAAATAAAGATAAGAACTATGCTAGAACCTAGTTCCATCAGCACTGTA
This sequence comes from Cardamine occulta, assembly GCA_028015245.1. Lineage (NCBI taxonomy): Eukaryota > Viridiplantae > Streptophyta > Magnoliopsida > Brassicales > Brassicaceae > Cardamine > Cardamine occulta. The sequence goes on along the minus strand of CM051369.1, from coordinate 20,834,466 downwards.
GGCCATCGTTGTACACCAGCGACCAGGAGCTTCATAGTCGACCCGAGAACCCATGTTATCATATAACCATGCTTTTATTTTCCCGTCGAGGGCAGTTGAAAAGATGAACTTGAGCACAAGAAGAAATAAACAAGTCAAGACCAAAACCAAATTGAAGCGAATTTAAACTTGTACTTAGCAAAAAAGAAACTGTTTGAATTGCTACTTACCTGAATGTTTTCCTTGTAGTGAGGGCAGATAGAGTAAACAGGAGCTTCATGGCCTTCAAAAAGTATGCCGTTTAACACCTGTTGCAGCATCCCAGACCTTTATTCAAAGAATGAATTAGTCCTTTTGAGTTCAAACAAACAAACAAAAAAAAGAGAGAGAGTTACGGAGAGGAAATATAAAAAGACAGAACCTTGATGGTTTTGTCATCACCACAAGTAGTAACACATAGTTGCTTGTTCGAGTGGAGAATGCTATGTCATTGACACCGCCAACATGAGCATCAATCTGAAAAAAATCATTTTAATTACAGGAAATGAAAAGAAATGCTCCTAAAAAGTTATAAACAATATAACACCTCGAGGTGTTGCCTCATATCTTCACCACCGTGATAAGAATATAGCTGTACAATATGTCTCGAATAAGCAACTCCTGCAGTTGAAAAGCGCTATATTAATAGCCAAATCTTGATAGAGCATTTTTAATCTCAAATCTTACCGAATAAGGAACCATCTGGGCTCCAAATCACACGGTTGACAGAAACGACAGGTTCTTTCACCAAAGCAGCCTAAAGACCATAAATTTTGGTTACTGAAGTTTCAAATTAATGCCAGATAGTAAGATTCTGGTAGGTGTTCTTAAAGAAAGGCACCTGCAAGGGCATCGAACATTTACTCAAGGCCCAAACTTTGAAAGTCTTCTGAACTAGGCGTTCTCGAGAGCCAACTTCCCAGAGCCCAATATCCCCTACATTCGTACCAACTGGAACAATGCAAATTGAAGCAATAAACTCCCGAGGTTAGAAAATTTCTGATGATGTTTGTTACATGAAATATATAAACAGAGCAAGAAAAGGAGCTGGTAACAGAGTCTGTTTGATAGGATGGAATGCAATGCTCATGGGAGATGAGCCTTGGCTCAAAGTTCGTGCTACTGTCTTGGGCAAGTCATCAGGTGCTTTGAAGGTTTGAGTATGACCATGAGCCTGCCCGGGAATGTCATTGGTAACATGTTTACACCTAGACTCACCTACATAGGGGAGCAAAGAAGAAATATGTTTAATGTTTAAACTGGCATTACCAATTGAGTAAAATTAGTATTGATAAGAATATATAATATTTGCTTCAGATATTTTTTTCCACCTCGTCAGAGATCCCCATAGGTCTTGTTCTTTTTGAGACATGGTCTGAATCACCTGATGGATAGTCTACAGCAGAATTAGTCGGAGGAGTTCTTGGGTGCTTCAAGGCTGCTAAAACCAAAATAGGAGAACATGTTACATAGATCACAGGTTAAACTTAAAAGTTCTGAAAAAAAAGCAAGGATAAAATTTGAAGATTATAGTTCCACACAGCTTCTATGAAGAAACACCACATTTGATAAGAAATTACCTTGGATGGATGGAGCACCAAGAGCAATGGCTCCTCCAGACACAGCTGGATGAGGGACAGAGGAAGGACTAGACATCCAACCAGCAAGAGGTGTTGGAACCGGAGAAGGTGTTGGTTGAAAAGGCTGGAGACATAAAGGCAAGTCAAGCACGCCATGTGAAGGTAACTATAGAACTAGGACCACAAAAATAAGCAGAAATTGCACTTAATAGAAAATAGAAAAGCATCTGGAAATTGGCCTACCCCGTGTGCGCCTAAAGAAGGAAATCCCCCGGCTTTTGGTAATGATCCAAGCAGCGTGTTGTTGACAGGGGATGGTGCTCGTGCATCATTTGGTAGGCGACATGAGTGATCCACAAAGGGAGTCTTTATATCAGGATTTGGCCTTGGGTTTTACAAAGCTGATGTTGCCAATTTAAGCTGCAATTCATGCAGTCACATAGAAACTACGAGTGAGTTAAAAGCGGCTGAGAAATGAAAATTTGAAGTGACTAAGAAAGAACAATCAATACCTCTGATTAATCAGAGTCCTCAGTCGTGAATTTCTAAGGGTAGGAAACTGTAATTTATCACGGAATAATGGATTGGCTTCAATCAACTTCTTGAGTTCCACCAACATGATAGCTCTAGCGGACTTTGTGTCCCCATACTTGGATAACTGCTCGTTCTCCCTGAAGTCGAACAACTTAAACTACTCGTTCTCTTCTTGCACTGTGGTTAAAACCTCAAACTATTTAAAACCTTATATGGCTTACCGGAAGTTTTCTAAGGTCAAGAGCTGAGTGATTTCCTTGAAAAGCTCCTCATTAAAAGTGGAAAACACTTTCAAATCTTTCACTAAAATCTCGACAGCCTTGGGACGATCATGCCTACAAAAAGCAACCATTGATTCACAGATCAAACACAATTCTTCTATTTGTTGCTTTTTTCGTCACATGACTTACTTATCCAAAAGCCTCGAGATACTTCTGCTTCCTTATCTCAAAGAAAATCTTCATGGAGTATCTATTATCATCAACTTTAGTAAAACCAGAGAGATACTTTTCCACCTCATCCCAGTTTCCATTGTGAACCTCATCCTCAAAATACTTCATATTGAAGAAAAACCCAGATTCTTGTTCAAGCCTAATATCAGGAAATCAAAGTTAATGCATTACCAAATTACTATGATTTAAAAAAACGCAATTAAATCGAAAGGGCACAGAACAAGACTTACTTGTGAACAGTCTCTTTGAACTTCTCTTCATCTAAAAACTGTAAGATCAAGAACACAAGCTCTCTGCTTAGAGAAGACATGTTTTTTTAGCTCACTCCGGTAAGTTTTCAGCTCAGATGAGGGAAACCCACCAAATCTATCACCAGATCTGCAAAACAAATTAATAATAATGGCGACGATAGCCATAAATGAACATCATCATCCAAAAACTGGGTTTCAAATATAACCGGATAATATTTTGAAGAAAATAAAAAAAATAAAACAATTTAATACGCTCTTAACTAGATCTTTAAAACTATCTCCGAAAAATTCTCTAGTCTCTATTCCGGCGGACTTAATTAATGTTAAAATAGAGCAAAAATTGGGGAAAATTAGGTCTTCCTAGTATTATTCTCCATCGAATTAAATAGCTTAAATGCCCATCTTTTTACTATATGAAGACATAAAATAAAACTTCAAAAGGGGAAAAGCAAAAACCCAGAAAAGTTAAAATAAAAGAAACAAAAACAAAGAGCTAGATTCCATTTACAGAGGCACCCACAAGCGTCAAGCTTTACTTACCATGAAGAAGAAGCAGAGATCGATTTCAGAAACAAGCCCCAAGTTTGAGTTTCTCTCTCCTGAAAATGAAAGAGGCGACGGATTTGGTTTTGGACTCTCTTTTTTTTCTCGACCGAAAAAAATGGAAAAAACAAGAATTTTCTCTCTTCAGTAGTATTATTTATACACGAACATTAAATCTTGCAGAAATGGAGACTTTAATTTAATACCCAAAAAAAAAGATATTTTAATATGCGAATGTGACCGGATAGCGGAGGGTGATAAGAACATTGACCTATAACACGATAAGGAGCTGAATATGATAAGGAAATCCACTTATGCATAACTACTGTTAAACCAGGACATACGACTTAGCCGGCTACAATTCTCGACGTTATCGGCTCGGAATCTCTAGTTGCTAGCTGTACTCCACGGAGACATGATCCTCTGTGTTGCGACAAGATTACACCCTCGCTGAGAACCGTCGATCTGGTACGATTTAAGCGTACGACTATTAATCCAACGGTTTATTCGCGTTCAAAGCGAAGTAGCAGCGTCCCCACAGATCCCTTATAACACGACAAACCTTTTCCTTATAAGACGTATGTTAAGTTCCTTGCCCTTGAAATGACAAATATTATCTAATTTGCCATTTATTCTTGAGATGCGGTACTCGTTCAACATCACGTGATGGAGAGATAATGTAACTTAATTCTCGCCTTAGCCGATTTCTCTTCGATAGGAGATGTCAATAAGACTCATAATCTCAAATCATTTTCTACCCTCATTTAACTGTTTTTGACTCTTTTATAAATCGCAAAATTTCATGTCAACTATATTGAGTATTTACACACCAAAAATCAAATTTACAAAAAATGAAAATACATTTTTTTACACCATTATCTTCTGTTGAAAACTAAATTACATATCATTTTACGAATTACCATTCAAATTTTATAGCTTAAAATGAACCCATATATTATCTGAGATTTTAAAATTTTTATAATGTCTCCTGTTATTTTATATTAATCTTTTCGCTAGGGACATCGAGTTTGACGTCATTACCTTAAAGTTTTTTGGCACCAAGAGAAGATAAATATTGTTTGTTTTAATTGCTCAAGAATGATAATAGTTTCTTTTATGAAAGTTATGGGTGCACAAGAAAAGTTTGAGTGTAACACTTTTGGAATCCATACTATTATTCTTTCTTTTTTCGTTACTTTACTTTTTTCTTTGTTTACACGGTAACACGAGTGTATACTTATCTATTAATGTTCATATCTAGAAAGGGAAAAAACACATATTTTCAACCAAGAATACCAAACTATAAACGTATTCAAGCAAAATAAACTCATGCATTATATATTGGAAATTAAATCAGTAGTTTATAACATACCTATAGATAGGTTTATGATTAAAAATTGACTTTTGATATTTTCCATCAATATGAGTTCAAGTGATTTCCACCTGGATTATGGTTAAGTCCAAAAAGAGTTTCAGTTTTGTTTGAGTTTACAGAAGAATAATGAAATTTTGAAGAAGAAAAAAAAGAACAAGAAATTAGACTATTTGGTTTGATAGGTCAACGTCTTTAATTCTTTATTATCAATCAAAAGTTAGTAAGAAACATTAACAATGAAAAGGAAAACTATAAATTAAGATGTCAATATCAGACAACAACTCGTCAGTCCAGTATGCTACGTTTTCATAATGAGTCACTAGGTACATGTGCATGATGTAATTATTACTTATTAAGTCGATTATAAGTTTTATACATTTTTATAAAAGGTTTATTTTATATATAACCTTTTAAATTTTTATTAAAACTAGAGATTTTTCACTACTAATTCGATTTGTTTTCGAAAATACGTACTCTTTTAAACTATATACAAATCACTAATTTTAACTATTAAAAAATAATTGTTTGCTACAACATCTAACTATTTTAAAATGAGTTAATCGTTCAATACATCTTTCTGCATTTTAAATTTATCTAGATTCGGTGGCAATTCAAAAATAGAGTTTTTATTTTTGGCCTGTTCAACATTTAAATATGAGTTTTAATTACGTATAAAAATTTTAATTATTATTTTCAATTTTAAAAACTAAAATTTTTGTTATTTTATTTTGGGTATTGTGTAATTGCACCACTCACACATGCCAACAACTTCTCCTTCCTGACTAGATCGATCAGAATTCAAAATAAATAAATAAAGATGGAGGAGTGAATGGTGGTCTGTATTCACTATTCACTGCAGCTTCTTTTTTTTTAAGCCTCCGGCCAAAAAACAGTGCACGTTGGTCCCATCTGGTGGGTCTGTTCCGAATTCTAACGAGATAATTAAATTCTTACAATGGATCTTAATATCTTATTAATCATTCACGATGCTTTCTCTTGTTAAAGATATTTTTGGGGATTACAATTTTCATAAACCAGACACACAAAAAAAAAAACTTAACCAAACTAATTCTAAAAGAGCTGGGTTTGCGACTAACGGTATTACAAACCCGAAGATAACCCAAGAATAAAACCTAGAGAACAACCACAACAATTAGGGCTTCGAACAACGGTATTACTTGCGCTTACATTTACGATGCTTTTTTTTGTTAAAGAACATTTACGATGTTACTTGCACTTACTTGGTCAACCAATTAAAGTTACTTACACTTATTCTGTCGATCTACACATTTGCCATGTTCTATCGAGTGTTGCTAGCCACACCTTCCAACGATGATTAAATGCACCCCTTTTTCTTGAATAGTATAGTTTTCATTTTGTATGGAAATATGTTCATAGCGTTGCTGTTTTTTCTCGTCTCGAATTTAACTGATACTAGCTAGCGTTGTCACCATAGGGAATATATACCATTAATTCGATTTTAAAATATTAGAGTCAGACAAAAACATTTTATATATTTAATAGCTCAATTGGTCGATGCTATTGCTTTGAGATCTTTAAGAAAAGAAAGGAAAATAGTGTGAAATACAGAAGAGTTAATAAATGACTAAACTCCACTAACTATAAAGTGAACTACTACTAGTGTTATTGGCTATGTTATTTTGCTCTTGTTTACTTTATCGGGGTTAATTTTTAGAAATTGAAAAATCAGTTTTCTATTTTGATTAATAAAAGTAAGAAATTAACGTACGTGAGAAATGGGTGTTTGCTAATATCGCTATTGGTCACTTTTCCACTTATGTATGTTCTAAAAAGCTTTATTGCTTTGCTATTTATATATTCTTCAATTTCTCATATCGCGGTAATTAAGCGATATATTTATTTGCTTTCCAGGAGCAGTTGTCGGTTGTCCTTGTCATTGTAATGTGTGACTTTCTGAATTTCCGAAGCGATAATTATTTGTTATGCCAAAAGACACTAAATAATAATACTATATAAATATTACTATATGTTAGACTAATTTCCACGTATCCAACACATTGCCACTAGTTATTTTTCTGGGGAAATTGATTTTGTTTGTTTTTTCTCTTAACGCTTATGACGACGACAACACCAACATTTTTTCTTTCTCTTTTAAAAATGTTTCTTACGCCGCTTCGTTTGAAAATGTTTTGAGACTGCCCTACCCAATATTTTAACTATATCTGTACTAATTTGCTGTTGATCAATTTTTGCTTTCTAGTAAAAATGATGGTAGTTGGTCGGCATCATTTTTTGGTTCTTTTGGATTAACCGGTCTATCCGGTTTACCAGTTCTGAATGGGTGATTTAAAAACGTTAAACCAGATGGAACAAATAGAAGAATTTGGAGAGAAGGACGCATCGAAAAGAAAGAGTCAAAGAGAGAAACCTGACGGAGCTGGTTGAGTTATCAGTCATAGCGCCGGATTCGCTGACCTCTTTGGAAGACGATTGATTGGATTGCTTATAATGCTTGTACAGCTCAAGGGTTTCAACCGGATTAAACCGAATGTTTAATGGAACTTTTGATAAAATAAAAAGTGAAGGATACAATGGGCTTAAAGCCCAAAAAGGAAATGAAACGGCCCCAACATACTTGTAGTCGTCGTTGCCCATCTTCCTCACTGGATTTCATAATCTCAACTCCATCGAATCAATGGTGATTCATCGCGTTTGATCAGTCCCTCGTAGGCTCGTATCGTCGGATCTCCATTTTAGGAACTTTCTCCTTCTTCTACATTTCGCGAGGTCCTTTTTGAGTGTATTTCCGGAAGCTCTCACTCCTGTGCCTTGGTTTGTACAAGTAAGTTTCCAAGGTTTGTGTCGATTGAAGTAACCTAATTGTGGATCTATGTTCACCTCGATTAGTCGTATCTAGACGAGTTGTTTGATTGTTACCACAGATGTTGAATCGACCTATAGACCTCACGGTTTAGGAGAAGAGGGAACACTTTTTTTTTCTTTTCTTCTTCTTCTTTAATCCTTTAATTTCTGGATCACGAGTGTTGATGCCTTAGGAAATGAAACATGGATTGTCTTCGAGATATGATAATTTTCTAGCTTATAAGAGCCAAGATGAATACTGAACTTGAGATCTTTGAATTTGTGTGTTTCAGGATCTACTCGGGATTAGAATGGCTAACACTGCCTGCTTTATAATCGTGGCTCGAGAATGATATTCCCATCTACGAAGCTGAAGTTGGATCTGCTGCCAAAGTACACTTCCTTGTCCACTTTCTCTATTCTTATTTCCTAGCCTGTTTTACATTTACATAACTAATTTGTCTTCTCTAAGATGTCTATGGCTAATTTGTTTCTGGTCTGTTATATGGTTGATTATCCTTTCTTAACAATGGAAGTTTCTGTGTTCATCTTTTCATCTAGCTGGTAGATATATGTTTCAGTTATAATAGCAATTGGTAGCTGATGAGCTGCACATCAGTCTCTTACACCATTCTCTCAATATGGCAGAGAGAAGATGCTGCTCAGTTGCACCAATTTATATTACATGCAGCGTTAGATGTTGTCCAAGACTTGGCATGGACTACAAGTGCCATGTAAGAAAAATCCCTTTGGAAAATATTTGATTATGCTCAAGGATTCATCTCATTATCACATAACTCTTCAGGTTCTTGAAGTCAGTGGACAGGTTTAATGATCTCGTTGTGTCAGTGTATGTTACCGCTGGCCATATCCTTTTTGTGGAACTATATTAGGCTCTTTGAATTTCAATTCTTTTCTTTGGATTCTATCAATTTAATTAGTGTCCGACTGGTCTGTCAGTTTTTGGGCTTAATAGGTTCAGCTCCAATTGTAAATTTTGTTTCTTCCTTAATTTATAAACACATACTCGACTCATGCTCCTTCATGATTCACGCAATGAGGACGGCATCAAGAGCTTCTTTCAGGAGGTGCATGAGCTTTACATTAAGGTAATGTTTTTTTCTTGATTGATGATTTCACAGTTGTTGGCTGTGTCCCTGATTAATCAAAATCTTGTGTTCATGCATGCAGATTCTTCTGAATCCCTTGTATCTGCCGGTTCTCGGATTACATCGTCACATTTTGACACCAAAGTACGTGCACTTGCAAGAAAGTATCTGTAGAGACAAGACGGACATTTTCTTGGATCCATGTCAATTGTTTCTCTTTTTGTGTTTAGTGCCTGAATCTCTGTTATTTCAAACTTGCGAGCAATATTTATGACGATGGGATTCCTTGTTTAGTATCAGTAATGATCCATTAAAATCCAACCCGTAGTTTCATCTTTGGTTCTTATTAAGTCTCCTTTCTTTGTATAATCGAAGACTTTTCCTCTGAATCTATGAGAAAACAAGCTACAAGTCTCTTCTTTTCAGAATCTTAAACGATTAAACAAGACTTTTCTGTTTTTTTTCCTTCTTTACTCTGTAAAAGAAAACTTTTGTTACGCCAAACCTGCAACTGCTAGTCGCAAGTGGCTTGTGGGTCGCATTTAAGCACGGGACAGTGCGTGAATGTGAAACTTTGATTGCTAAACAAACATTGCCTAACTAAGCTTTTTTTTGTTAGTAACATATGCCAAACCTAAGTTGATGTGAAACTTTAATTGCTAATCAAGAATTAATAAGATACTACTTTATTGATGTAAGAAAAAAGGGCCTTTAATAAATAAAGAGCCACGTGTGAAGTAAAAGATAGAAGTTACCTCTCTCCTCCAAAAACTAACTCTTTTTTCTCTCTCAATCTATCTCTCGCCGACGAGGCAGGAAGAACGACCAATCGAGACGTTGACCCTTAACCCGATTTTCAGCGGATTTGAACAATCTCTCTTTCTCTCTCTCTAATCTATAGACCAATAAAGGCTCTATCTATCTTCGATCTCGGATTATCTCTATCTATCTGTAACTTTTATCTCCTTTTTTTCCGATTGCGAATTCATATCATCAGATCTGGCTAATGGATAGCAGTTACTCTGTCATTTCCAAAAATTCTTATGTAGAGTTACAGAAACAGACCAATCATGATATCTCTGGTAAACCCAGAACCAAATTGCTTCCTTCTGATGAAGAAAGCTTCGTCAATGATTTTGACGATACTAGTAATCCTGTTGCCCATGAAGATGCTGATGATCTCGATTTCGATGTCGCTGACTATGGCAAATCATCCAATCAAGGATCCTGGGCTCTACGGTGCCGTTTTCAATCTTACCACTTCCATTATCGGTGCTGGGATCATGGCATTGCCCGCCACCATGAAAGTTCTCGGCTTGTTTCTAGGGTTTGTTTTGATTATCCTTATGGCCATTTTGTCCGAGATCAGTGTTGAGCTTTTGGTTAGATTTTCAGTTCTTTACAAGTCCAAATCTTACGGCGAGGTTGTGCAATTCGCATTGGGGAAAACCGCTAGGGTTTTGTCTGAGATTTGTATCATTGTCCAACAATGGTGGCGTTCTCGTTGTTTACCTTATTATCATGGGAGATATTATGTCTGGTTCACTTCATCACATTGGGGTTTTGGATCAATGGTTAGGGGAATGGATTCTGGGATCACCGTAAAGTTTTGATCTTGATTGTGATGATCATCTTCTTGGCCTCTCTGTGCTTTGAACAAGATTGATTCTTTGAGCGTTACATCAGCTGCTTCAGTTGCTCTTGCTGTTGTCTTTGTCGTTGTCTGTTTTGCTGTCGCCACCATTAGGCTTATCGAAGGGACTATCGACCCTCCAAGGATGACTCCTGATTTTTGGTTCCACACAAGCAATCTTGGATCTTCTCGTTGTCATTCCGATCATGTCAAACGCCTACGTTTGTCATTTCAATGTTCAGCCCATCTATAACGAGCTCGAAGGTCGATCGCCTCATAAGATGAACCGAGTTGGGAGAATCACAACAGCGATTTGTGTTGTTGTCTGCGCTTCAACTGCTATATCGGGTTATCTCCTCTTCGGTAAGGACACCGAAGCAGATATCTTGACCAACTTTGATCAAGATCTCGGCATCCGTTTCAGCTCTGCAGTGAATTACATTGTCAGAATCCGGTTACATTCTTCATCTAGTTCTCGTCTTCCTGTGATCCATTTCTCCTTGAGGAAACCGTCAATACCTTATTATTCGAAGGGTCGCCTCCTCTCTGAAAGCAAAAAGAGATCTTTGGGACTCACTGTCATCTTGCTGGCTCTTATTTACATTGGCTCAACGATGATCCCAAACATATGGACTGCTTTTAAATTCACAGGGCAACATCAGCGGTTTCTCTTGGTTTTACATTCCCTGTCTCTAATCGCATTACGGTTAGGGAAACAGAGCAATTCGTTGGCCTAGTGGAAAGATCTGTGTCGTGGTTGATGCTAATCTTGGCGGTGGTGGTTAGCATTGTGGGGAACCATTGGCAACATTTACAGCATCAGAGAGCAAATCAGATTGATTCTTTTTAGTAGTTGTTTATCAGGATCTTGTAGATTTATAGAATCAAAGATTCTCGGTCAGTACCGAACCGGAAGTCTTCAGTTTTGCTTACATGCAACTTAAGGGTCTCAATCGTTGGCATTTGTTCAGGCTAAGCCTAAAGATTTTCCGGTTTGCGAATTCTATGTATGCAGACCAGATTCTTATGATGTCATATATATACACGACTTTGCTGTTTTTAAAAATTAATTAATCTCCTTTTACTGACTGTGATTCATAGTTATGTTTTTTCTTGCGTCGTTGGGGACCCGTGTTAATTATGAATGTAGTTTGAAACCGAGTTAGTTTACTCTAAACCTGATTTTAATCGTTAGGTAAAGGATATAATGATGAAGCTATGAATTTTGAGGTGGTTGTTACTTGTTAGAGTGATTCGGAGCTTCGAGATTGATGTACTTTGGAATTATAGTATGTAACAAACCTTAAGTTCGACCCAAAGGCTATCATTAAAGATCTAATCTCGACAAACAAAAGTATAATTTAACTTTGATCACCGTGGAGTAATAAATTATATGTTGATCCAACGATCGCTTGTTTAGTAAATCTTCTAATTCAGTTCTTAGTATTGAATTATTCTTTTACATGGAATATTCCTAATCGATGCGCAAATGATGGGGACATTAAATCATTAATCAATAGACTTCAAAAACATAATGTGGCTAAACCGAAAATGGATGTGGGCGCAAGTGGGCTGGTAGTGCAGCATATGAACATTACTTTTAAATCTACATGCTACCTGACCCGCGCTCATCAGTCGTCTTCTATTGATCCGCATTATAAATTAATAACTTCATCCATAAATTATTGGCTTATAACTATATGAATATTCTGATTGTGATAGATGAATATTTGCACAATTGAAATGCATCCACTGCCATTGAGTGTCCATGTCTTTGCATTCGATTATAATGGCTTGTTTAATTTCTTAAACGCTCAATAATCATTATCTTCCTCCATAATTCAAAAAGCCATACTGAGGATAATCATAAAAAAGAATTTAGTGTTCATTGACTTAAATAATAAAATAATAAAACATAAATTTACACACGAATTAATACAGAAAAAATATTAGTTGACTACATAAGGTGGAGTTTAATTTTCATTGTATTTTTATTTTTGTTATCGTTAGTTGACTCTAACTACGAAGATGATACTAAGTATTAGTTAATTTAATCCATCTTAGGCAGCGAAGAGAAAGATTCAACTTAATAAAAAACAAGTAACAATTTTAAAATAGTAATTTGGCCAA
>CM051369.1:20732223-20821897 GCA_028015245.1 Cardamine occulta | reverse complement strand
AATTGTTGTAATTCAGTACCTGAAAGCGAAAACATAATAATCGATTCGTGTTAGTAGAAAAAAGTCGGTTCATTATTTGACTCAGTAAACAAATTAACTAATTACTGTATTTCACAGTATTCCACTAATCTAACCTTTCAATCTACATTTCCCTGCACACAAACGTTATATATATATAACATATATGTTTGCAAATTAAAATATTGACGCAGTTAATGAATTGATGATATGTATGTATAAAAATAAGTACATAGAATGTTGAGTGTCGAGGTTTCTGTAAATTGCTTCGTAAGCCGTAATGATAGATCCTGACTGTGATACGTAACACCCTTATAATCTTATCCATGATTTATCATTTTCGGGGTACGAATTCCCCAAAAAGAAATAATAAATGCAGTGACGAGGAGATTATCAGAACTTCCCCTCGGGGTATGAGGGTTCAAATTTTGAAAAGTAAATAGTTAATAATTTAGACTAGAGTATAAAAGCGTCCACCACCGTAAATTCTTCTGAGCGATAAAAATTTTTGTTGTTGTGTTGCTAGAGATTGTGATTAGTTTCCTTCTTCGTACCTTACATTTTATATTGTTATTAAAATATTAAATATGAGATGCACCTATATATCAATTAATAGTGGTGGACAAAGGAATCGGAATGTTCAACTTATAAAACAATTTGAAAATCTTGAAAATAAATAAAAAGAAAATAGTGGCCATTAGGTTGCGTGAAGGACGAAGTAGGTTTTTCTCTTCCTTTTTCTTCACACTTGACGTTTTTCTTCATTCCTTCCTTTGGTTTCATTGACTCTTTGTAGAACTTTCCATTGTCTTTCCATTGAAAACTTCTTCTATTTATTTTCTTTTCACTAAAATATCTAACATTTTTGTTGCTTTATAATATAACACTTTCTTTAATTCCATTGATCCCTTATCTTAGATTCTCCCTTTATTAGGAACTGATAGAAAAAAAATGCTAGGAATTGTTTCCTAAAATCTGTTTAGTGAAAAAGTATCCACCTACTACCCCAACTCCTTAACTAATAATTTTATCCAGATAATAAAAGAATACAATAATAAAAAAATTCAGTTCTAAAAACTAAAACCTAACTAAAAAAAGAAAAAAAATTACTTAAAATATACAGAAAAGGTTACAAATTTGTTTGAAAAAAAAAAAAGGTTACATATTTTAGAGACAATATTTGTCGACCTAATTGGGCATATATTCTCTAAAGCAATGTTGAGCCTGGTCGACCGAAGAAGACAAAATGATCCCTTTGACTGGCCCCAAGAAAAGGAAAAACAACAACGTGGAGTCCATTCATGGTGAAGGCAAGGCCTCATTAGGCCCATCTCCGATAAGAAAAGCATAGGCCCATGTTTTTTATAGCTTTCGAGACCCGAAAATTGAATTACAAGTCGGGATTGGGGTTCTTTTTAGATAAAAAAGTTTCGAGCTTAGAGACCAAGAAATCGAGACGATGGATCGAGAATAAGGAAACTACCGTTTCGATTTGCCGCGAAATGTAGAAAAGCCCAATTGTCTTCCATGCCTGAGATATGGGCATCTCTCTAAAACTATGCGGAAGAGTAAATCTGTTGAATTGTAAGGGTCTCTTTAAGAGTCTCAAGGTGTTGTGTGACTATTCGAGTTTGATGGCTTAAACGTTCTCAGTCTCAACCATAAATTGTGGCTGTAACAAGATTGAATATGATGTCCTTCTCCTAATCAGTCGTTGAATCCCCTCCAAGTCTCTGCGCCTAAGAATTAGAAAATCAAATTCAAAAACAATAATCTATAAAACTCTTTACTGTCAAAGAAGTTGCAATGTTTTCCAACTATCCATTGAGAGCATGAAACAATATTACAGTATTTGTTATTTTCAGCACTATCAACATATGAGTTTTAATAAACAAATATATTGACTTTGCTTATATGGTGGTAAGCAAATATATATATGTGCCTACTCAAACTCAGAGGACTCTTTGGATATCGAAGCAGCTATTCTTTTCTTCTTTTGTGTATGGCGTCTGTTTTAGGCAGTTCTCGCTCGCATTGTGGGTAATAATGATGTTGGCGAAGATCCATGGACACAGATGCTGCAATGAGAATGAAAAGAAGGCTTTTTTTGAACTAGAAGACCTTTCTAGAATTCAGCTGGAGGACCTGATGCTTTCCTAGGTTGGACAAATGATACAGAGAATGATTGCTACGGGTGGGGGAGATTCACTGTAGTCTTACCAACGGACATGTGATTGGGATTCATTTGTATAGCACAGGGGCAAGTAAACTCTAATTTTTTCTTAAATCTGTCTCTGTTACTTCCCTTTGAAGAATCGAAAAGCCTCAACATCATTGATACATTTGCTAAGGTGGTTTGACCCTATTGAAGGTTTGTATATATATCCTTCATTTCTTTCCATCATCGATGGACACTTTGAATTTTCTTATTGTTACTAGTTTAATTCTCACAGCACTAGCGGGTTCTTGATGTTATTTGTCTTTTTAATCTTTATTATTAAGTAAGAGATATTCATATGTCGATCGTGGGGACTCTTTTGAATTCTTTTGATAGGTTATTAAAGCCTCGGAAGATTGAGAAAACTCGAGATGGTGGATCTAACTTTCAGTGGTATAAACAAACAGCATCTTACCCTTCTTCTGTGCCGCTACATCACTCAAGACTTTGGTTCTCCGTCATTGTAAGTTGGAGGGCAGCTTTCCGATGAAAGGTATATTTTTCAAAATTTCAGTAATCTCTCTATTTAGCTAATATACAATATTTGTGGTGATTTTCAATCACCGTCGCTTTGTCATTTTCTTGATTCTTTCTTTTTTGTATGTTTGATGCAGAACTAAAAATATGAGACATCTGGAAATACTTGATCTGAGTAACAACAATTTGAACGGATACTCTTCCAAGGGCAGGTATCTATTTTTCATATGTTTGGTCATTTTTATATTTAAATTCAACATATATTTCACAGTCAATTTGCATTTCTAGTCTTGGATCTCTAGATATTCCATGCATGTAGATTCTTGGTCCTTGCTTTTTTATACACTGATAGAAATACAGATATAGCCGTGTACCAACTCCTTTCTAAGATTTCTTGTATCTTTTGATTTGTGGCTGGGGAGCTAGCCAAGCTGGATAAGCTCAAAAGCTCTGGATCTAAGTTGTATTAATTTCTATGGCTCACTCGAAGAACGAGGTGGGTAACAATACAGTTTGTTTGATTATCATTATCTGCACCTCTTATCAGTCTTATTTTTGTTGCTGTTAATGAAGCACTTCAACAAGATTTTCACTTGTTCTAACCTCGGTCTTGTTAATCTAGCCGCATGCTCAAGAAGATCATTAGTTAACAATTATTCTAAGCCAGTGGAAACCACTTTTATCACCGCATGCTCTATAGAGGACAATTGCTGTAGGGTTGTATGTATCTTTTTTGTAGCAGTAATCTTATTCCTGGTGTGTTCGCTATGCAACTTAATAGGATTTTATGCGTACACTATTGTCAACATGCATTTGTTAGTTGTTACTAGCCAATAGTGTGTGCATGTTAGTCATTTAAATGTTGGCGCACTATATTTCAATAGCAATGGTCCTTTCGTGTTAGAAATATCTATTTTCTCAATGTTTCGAAGAAGGAAGAGAATTGCTCATATGTGACCCACTTCCTTTTTTCTTGTTTGTTGTGCATGTGGACTGTGGACATTGCAGGAATTTGCGAGCTGGAAAACTTGCAGGAGTTGAACCTCGTTGTACATAAACTCCCAGGCTATTATTCCACCGTGCATTACCGGCTTGTCTAAACTCCTAGTTCTAGATCTCTCTAAAAAATCAATTAAATGGGAGCTTACCCATCTCTCATCGAAAACCTCAGATCTCTTAGTACTTGTCATTGTGTAAAATAGGTTTGCAGGTTTATTTCCCGTTAAGTCCACTAACCAACCTCTCGAAGCTCAAAGTATTTAGCTTTCATCAAGCTTCCTAAACTGCTGCAAGTAGAGATCAGATGTTATTTAGGAGCCAAGATTTTCAGTTAAATGTCATTGAGCTACCGTATTAGCAATTTGGGAGAGATCCCTGGCTTTCTTGAATATCAGAGGGGTTTGCGCAAGATTGATCTGTCTAACAATAAGTTGTTTGGAGAGTTCCTGCTTGGATTTTTGGAGAACAACTACAGAACTCTGAGATTCTACATCTGAGGAACAATGCACTCCCATGTTCCAGCTGCCTAGACTGGTGCATAATCTGAAAGTCCTGCAAAGTATTGCAGCTAATCATGTTGTCGGTCAGCTTCCTGAGCAATATTGGGGAATATACTTTCAAATTTAAGAATGTTAAATCTCTCGAGTAGTGGGTTCGAAGGAATTTCCCTCTTCTCTGGGTGAGATGAAACACATTACATTCATGGACCTATCACACAATGAGTTCTCTAGGGAACCTTCCAAAGTTTACCATGGGTTGCCATTCATTGCTTCTGCTACTACTCTCTCCAAAATAGCTTTAGCGGTCCGATTTTTTCAGAAATCATCCAAACCTGACTAGTTTGTAGGAGCTGGAAATGGACAACAACCAGTTTATAGGGAAGATTATGGAGATGGTTTGCTCAACTCAAGTAAGTTATCTATACTTTACCTGGACAAACAACCATCTCACAGGTGCACTTCCTAGTTGGTTATGTTACGTTTCCTCTGTTCAAGTTATATTCTTGCAAACAATGGCTTTGAAGCGTAAAAATCCTGTCTCTCTGTTTAATCAGACTGTGATGGAATTTATGGACCTCTCTGGGAATATATTATCGGGGAGTTTACCTCCTCGTTTCCATTCCTAAGTATGAGATGCATTTATACCTGACGACAATGATCTTATGGGACCTATTCCAGACACTTTTCTGGAAAATCCTCCGGATACTTGATTTACGATACAATAATTGTCTGGGAATATCCCTCATTCCTGCAAGCCAGAACATGCTGTTCTTTTTGTTGAGAAAGTAATTTGACAGGTCTTATTCCCTGCAAAATATATGCCTCTTTAACCAAAGTCATTTTGTTGGATCTCGCTTAGCAATACCTGAATGGGTCCATACCTTCATGTCTCCGTAATTTATCATTTTGGACTGGGGAGGAAATGGTGAAGCCTCAAGGTCTAGGAGGATGGGTTTGGATTACACTTTAGGAAACTGTTGGTGGTGGTGAATATTACAAGTGTAGCTCTGTTTTCCTGTTAGAACTGTTTACGGAGCCTCTGTATCATATATCGACAGGATAATGTTAATTTACAGCAAAAGCACAGGTATGATTCTTACAACGGTTTTATGTGTGGATTGGACTCTCGCGGGCAATGAGTTAAGTGGTGTAATCCCTCGAAGAGCTTGGTGATCTTTGGAAGATACGTGCGTTGAATCTATCTCACAATTCCTTGTCGTGCCATATACCAAAGAGCTTCTCCTATATGACAGATTTGGAGAGCCTTGATCTCTTTCAATAGGCTATCAGGGCCAGTTCCTCATGAATTTGCAACGCTTCATTCCTCTCGCTGTCTTTAATGTTTCTTTACAACAATCTATCTGGTGTCTTACCACAAGGAGGAAGCTGACTACATTTGCTGATAGTAGTTATACTGGTAATGCCCTTCTATCTTGGACGACCCTACTATGCGGGGTTGTAGCAACATTGACAACTTCGGAGAAAGAAGAAGCATTTTAGGAAAAGATGAAGACACTGTGATTGATATGGTAGTCTTCTACTGGAGCCTCGCCGCGACCTTATGTGACTAGTAGTTGCAGGTTTTCTCTTGTTTCTGTGTTTTGAATCTCCTCCGACAAGCATGGCTCAGCCTTATTGATGCTTTGATCCGCTTTGTGAGAAGGGTTTTGTCCTAAAGAAGCTGAAAGCAAATGGAAATTGTAAAGCTATCATCACAGTTCCTCCAGAAAAAGACTTGTTTTCTGTTAATGATCTTCGACATTGTTTAACCATTGAGAACTTCGTTTGCTTTATATTACTTATATGTATATGCCACGCTTGAATGGGGTCTTATCTTCTTTTTTTTTTAATCTTTTGGATTAAGAGAAATGTGGATCGACCTTCTTTTTGGATATTGAAGTCGTGGTTATATCATATTACTGAGTAGGTTCGTGTTTCAGTTAGATTATTGAGATAATGCAGGTACATCTTTAATGCTTTCATCTGTTGGTCTTCCCTGCAAATTTAAGGGTTTGAAACTTTTGAAGTAGTCACGAGAGTTTCCACCACGAAGATCTCTCAAGTACTTTGATGATGCAATCTTACTTTATCAATCATTTAAAGACGGTTAACCAACATATATTAAACGTTAAACATAATGCGACTTAAAAGACAAAAAAGCCCAACTGTGGTAAATAACAAGTAATCTTTTGAGATAAAACGATTCAAGTTTAGATAGAGAGGATCAGTGAGATCAAATGTTCTTTCCACCGCTTTGCCACCAAGACGCCACTTTCTTCTTCCTGATTTCTTCTTCCATAGCCGGTCTAGAAAACTTCTAGAGTTCTTGGCCTTCTCCCTGACTCGAATATGTCTTCTTCTTTCCAGAATCCCCACACTACGAGCTGCGTATGCTGCTCCTAGTACTGTTGTCTCTATGTCCTCACAGCCTCACCACCGGACTTCCCATCAAATCAGCCTGCAACATGTTTTTCATGGAGATAAAAATATATTGAGATGAATCTTCCAAGTAAACTACACAATCATCAGAGATCGATACCTGATCTGCATCAGAAGGTTGTTAGCCGTGGCACCACCATCAACCTCTAAGCAAGAACTCCCTTTCTCGTTACTTAGGGAACCCTTTTCACCAGCGTCTTTCTTCATAGAATTGAGACATCTTTCACTTGAAACACATGCTCTCCAATACAAGCCCGAGCAATGTGAGACTTGTTTGTGAACCTCGTGATTCCAATGCACACACCACGCGCATCTTCTCTCCACCACAAGGGCAAACAAGCCGTTTAACGCTGGCACAAAGTAAACACCTCCTGCAGAGTCTACCATTGCCTGCCAAATCTTCAATCTCATCTTGCGCTCTTTATGATCCCAAAGCATCTCTCTTAGCCACTGAACAGCAGCTCCTGCTATAGTGATAGAACCCTCTAATGCATAGTTTGTTCGCTTGAGGCCCAGGCTATGTAGGCTAGCGTGGTCAGAAGTCCATGACCTGATTTGATGGCCACTTCTCCAGTGTTGAGAAGAATGAAAGCCCCTGTTCCGTAGTGCTTTTAGCCCGCCTTTTCTGCAAGCTTGTCCAAGCATTGCAGCGTGCTGATCCCCAAGACATCCAGCAATCTTGATACCGGGAATAGGCCAGCCTTTGCATATTTCTCCAATGACTTCTGAATTGCTGACAATCTTGGGCAAGATTTCAGCGGGAATGCCAAGTGTCTTCAAAGTATTGTCGTCCCAGCATAAGGAGTTGAGGTTCATGAGCATAGTGCGTGAGGCATTAGTGACATCAGTGACATGTAGCCCGCCGTTGACACCACCGGTCATGTTCCAGATCCAACCGTGTCGATAGTGCCAAAGATGGCATCGCTTCTTGATAAGCGTCTTTGACAGCTTCAACATTTTCCATGAGCCAAAGAAGCTTCATGGCAGAGAAGTAGGTGCTTATGGGCAAGGCCACAAAGACTCTACAAAATGGGATCTTCCTCCTGGAGAGTTCTTCTCTAGTCTCCTGTGAAGATCAATCATCCAACAAATAAAGATGAGGTTCTAAAAAACCCATTCAAGAAGACATAAGAGAAAACAAAGAAAGAAGAAAAGAATGAACCTGCAGATAGAACTGGTGCGAGCATCCATCCAGACAATGGCCTTGTGGAGAGGAAGTCCAGTGGATTTGCTCCAAACGACAGTAGTCTCTCTCTGATCTGTAAGCCCAATGGCCTTCAAGCCACCCTCGATGTTGTGTCCATCGGCAGTGAGCTTTGTCAAGAGCCTTTGCGATGCACACTTTCACACTTTCCACAATTTCCATGGGATCGTGTTCCACCCATCTTCATTCCCAATAAATTAAAAAAATTATCAACAAGAGCAAGGATTCAAAATCAATTTATTAAGGAAAAAAGAAAAATCAAAATTTTTGGTCCGAAAAAATACGGATCAGACAAGATCGGGATGATCAACACCTACTTGTTATAACCAAATAAACAATGAAGAAAAATAATATAGACTAATTCTGCAGCTTCGGGATAGAACTGAGTGAACTCGACTTGATGAGATGCAACGGCAAGAGCATCGTGATCGTAAATGATGAATCTGGTGCTGGTGGTTCCTTGATCTATTGATCCAATAAAACCAGTTTCTGCTGCCATTTTGTTCTTTTGATAAAATTAGGTGAATGCTTCTTTCAAAGGAAGATGATCGTTGAGGATAAAATTATAAAAGATAGAATGGAATGGGAACATGTATAGAAAAACTGAATCGAGTCAGATGATGATGTATTAATTAATGTTTCCATTGGTGGATGGTCAAAATTATGAGATCACCCTACTTAACTTCAGCTACCTCTGCCACGTGGAACTCTTCCATTCGATTATTTTGTAACCGTTTCTATCCTTGACTTTGAAAAACTCTTTTGTCTCCGTCTCTGTTCACAGATCTGGTTTTTTTTTTTTTTTTTTTTTTTTAAACTTATAAATTAATGAAATATCGGATTTAGTTTAATTTCACGGCTGGTCCTCGTAATTCAAAAAACGGACCATCTTTTGATTCAAAGATATGGACTATTGGGGGTTTATCTAGCTACTAGTATTGATTACTGCTCGTAATATACCAAAATTGATCTACTAATGTTGGTTACTGCTGATATTTAACAAATAAAATTTCTCAAATTTTGGTGAGCTGATTTACCAAATATATTATATAAGATGTAATATTGTGATTGAAAGTAAACACTAAACAAATCATATCTCATTGACACTAAAATTTATCAAAAAATAAATAAATTAAAGTTTCTGCGTAACATCATCATATTGCCATTCACTAATAAGTAACTACTGTACTGCGTTTTTTGCTTCTTCGGAAGATTTAGTTTCGTCGAATTCAGTGTTACAGGCAGATATAAGTTCTTCCTAAAGGTTTGACTATAATATTACAAAAAAGGCATTATAACTTACGTATGATTTGCATAATCAATCGATGTTTTTAGTTACTTGGGTTAGGTTGATTAATTGGAACCTAATCAGGAATTACTATATAAAATTAGGAATTAACATCTGTATTTTATTTCCTTTAACAATTGCTTCCTTAAATTGCATACATAAATAATATTTAAAATATAGTAGAACCTCTATAAATTAATACTCGATAAATTAATAATTTTTATAAATTAATAAGTTTTATTGGTTTCGAGTTGGATCGAGTGTAATAATTAACATAATTCGATAAATTAATAAGATAATAAATTTTTAAAAATTCTATGTAAATATATGGTCCCATCAATATCATAAATTAATAATCATATTTTTTATAACATATAAATAATATATTTGAGTAAAATATGATTTTAATGTTATTTGTTTATTCGTAAATTTACATTTTTATTGGAGTTCATTTATAATTTGTTCTTACTATATCAAAAACAGTTAATATTATCTTTTCAAATTGCATGCAAAACTAATCGAGAATGCGCCGCATCTCTGCCACGCGCTGCCCTGCATGACGCCTTGTTTTAGCTGGTTCAAAGTTGTCTACTTCTGGATAGGACTCAAACTGTATGACTTGGTCGCAGGACCGAGATTGTTACATCTGTCCAGGTATTACTCTGCGAAAGAGTCTACTGAGCTCTTTCCCACTCTCGCCAGGAAAGGAAGGACAAGACTTTGAGATGCACTGTTGTGTATTACGATGGCCAAATGAATGATTCCCGTCTAAATGTTGGCTTGGCATGCACTGCTGCATTAGCTGGTGCTTATGTTCTCAACCATGCCGAGGTTGTTTCGCTTATAAAGGATGATCTTACTCAGAGAGTAATCGGTGCACGGATTCGAAACACTCTCTCAGGTACAGATTATAAGACTATATATATGTATACTTGGTTGAGAATTCTCTTAATGTATTATAGTTAATTAATGGCATGCTTTCGTTTCATATCATCATCAGGCCAAGAGTTTGACACCTATGCGAAAGTAGTTGTGAATGCGGCAGGGCCGTTCTGTGATTCCGTTAGGAAGATGGCTGATGAAGAGACGAAACCAATGATATGTCCAAGCAGCGGCGTACACATTGTGCTGCCTGATTACTATTCTCCTCAAGGGATGGGCTTATTCTTAACATCAAGGTACTACTTAAAACCTTATTCTTTAATTAAGATGATTAATTAAATTAAATGAATGATCTTAAGATAATATCTAATTCCTAGGTTCGACGCACTGATGTTCTTTCGGCTTGGAGTGGTATTCGTCCATTGGCCACAGATCCAACAGCAAAAAAGCACAGAGAGTATCTCCCGAGACCACGTTGTCATCGAATACTGTCCTGGTCTGGTTACAATCACAGGCGGAAATGGACAACTTATCGAAGGTAAAAAGGGTTTGTATAAATTGAATAGGAAATTGATGTTGTGT
Source organism: Cardamine occulta (assembly GCA_028015245.1). Taxonomy (NCBI): domain Eukaryota; kingdom Viridiplantae; phylum Streptophyta; class Magnoliopsida; order Brassicales; family Brassicaceae; genus Cardamine; species Cardamine occulta. The sequence goes on along the minus strand of CM051369.1, from coordinate 20,811,290 downwards.
TTAATTGCTCAGATGCTCTACTTGCACTTTTCGGCTGGGCGGAAGACGCGGTGGACGCAGCAATCAAATCAGGACAGCTGAAACCGAACAGCGAATGTGTTACAAAAGAAACTACAGCTTGTGGGTTCTTACGGATGGGATCCATCTTCCTTCACAGCTCTTGCACAGGAATACGTGCGTATGAAGAAAACTTACGGTGGTAAAGTGGTTCCAGGGGCAATGGATACGGCTGCTGCAAAGCATTTGTCTCATTTCTATGGTTCAATGGCTGACCGAGTTGCCAAAATAGCTCAGGACGAAGGTCTTGGGAAGCGGCTAGCCCACGGACATCCGTTCCTTGAAGCAGAAGTTGCTTACTGTGCAAGAAACGAGTATTGTGAATCAGCAGTCGATTTCATCGCTAGGAGGTGTCGCATCGCCTTCTTAGATACGGATGCAGCGGATCGGGCGTTGAAGCGTGTGGTAGAGATCCTAGCTGCTGAACATGAGTGGGACGAGTCGAGGCAGATGCAGGAGTTGAACATGGCTAAAGAGTTTCTTCAAACTTTCAAGTCTTCTCAAAACGCACACTCTAAGCTAGAGGCATAGTTTATTTCTCGCTAAATCATGAGTGATTTTAACTTTATCTATCTCATTATTTAATTTATTTCCAGTTGTTGGATGTTGCATTCTTTTTAGCATTAGTCATTCCACCACGTTCTTTGGATATTCTCAGCATATCTCTTGCTTAATTTATCCAATTAATATCAGTAAAAGTTCTCGCTCAGTTTTCTTTTTTTGCTATATCGTTTTAAGAAACTGAAATCGATGGCCTATTGGGAGGTGCGTCGGTGATACAACCAAATCACTAAATCAGATGTGGAAATTTAAAAGTGCAGCTGGTTAGTTGGATCTGGATAGACCAAAAAATATATTTGTATACATTTTTGTCTCAATCTACATATAAATTCTTTCGGGTTTAATATAATTTAACGACTCACAGTCCATGTAACGTCATCGTACATTTTATCTCCATTTAGTAATATATTTCAAAACAGTTAAAACAACTCGAGGAGTCCCCGTTTTGACGAAATAAACAACTTGACTAAACAAAACTATATTATTTCTCGTTAAAAATTATATGTGGACGAGGATGTTTTATTCTCATCTTGATTATTCCACCTTTATTAAACAAGATTATATATCTATTCTTTGCTATTAATCTTTTGATGAACTAAACAATGTGAGGAATCCCTGTTTTGACGAAAATAAGCTTGCAAATTATACGTGGGTGAGAAATAATTTCATCAAAACAGGGACTCCTCAAGTCAGATACAAACAACTTGATTAAACAAAGTTATAAGATTTGAAGTTGTTTATTAATTTCCTCAAAACAACTTTGACGACTGAATCACAAACCATAGCTCATATGTTGTTTTTTCCAATATTTATTATGATTACTGTTCATCACATCACATCTATCATTTATACCAAACAAACATATATTATGTATGAATTTGCATATTAGAATTACCAGATTTGACGATTTAAAGAAAAACAAATTATAGATATGAAAATTCACAAGTATTAACATGCAACAAATTATTAGTATATTTAGTTTTTAAAATCATGTGTTTCTAATTATAAGACTAACATGAATTTGTAAAACAACTTGTTAACAAGAGGTTTCTAATTAAATATGAACAACAAAATTATATTCTCTTTCTCCAAGAACAAAGTTTTATTTCTCAGAGGAAAAGGAACAACCATAACTATACACAACTCTTAGAGGTTAATAATTTTGAAAAATTGTCCTTCTAATCTATAATTATTTATTAGTTTTACATTATGGTCTATAATGAATTCTGTTAGTTTTTTTTTGATAAATACGAATGCAAGAAATATTAACACAAGTTGGTGGGAATTATTTCAATGTGAAATTAGAATTGAGGAGGAAAAAAGATGAAAAGGTGTAATTAATAGGATGGTGTTAGATCGAACGGCTTATAGGCGCATTTCTCCACGTAGGTGCTCCCAAGACCAACGGCCAGGATGGAGTGAGGCGTTACAAAGACAAAAAATGAGCGCGGTTCGAACATTTGTTGAGTATAGCCACGTGTATGTGACGTGGTTAATGTATCTTATCCACTGCGATAAAATTTTCAAGACTAACACGTAAAAGTCGTAGGATCGGCGGTAAGATAAAAGTAAACGGTTCATATAAGTAGGTGTATAGTAAGAAGCATGTACCTAAGCGTAGGGTATTGCAGCAGCTTTTTTAATAGAGCATCCCAGACCCAAAGTAGTCTTATAAAACGACACGATTTGTGACCGAGTTGCTTCACTTCCTTTCCAACTTCATATCTCGCTAAACATCTTTCTCTTTATCTCTCGATCTTTCTCGATTCTCTTTTTAATTTTTTTGTAGGATTATTGTAGAGATGGTGGCGAAGGCGTTGTTACCGGAGTTTTGGACGGAGATATTGGTTCCGGTGTGCGCTGTGGTGGGGATCGTGTTCTCGCTGTTCCGGTGGTATATTGTGTCTTGCGTGAAGCTCACCGCCGATCGTAGCGCGTCGTCTTCTACCAACGACGGGAAGAATGGACACGGGGATTACTTGATCGAGGAAGAAGAAGGAATTAATGATGAGAGCGTTGTAGCCAAGTGCGCTGAGATTCAGACCGCTATATCTGAAGGTAAGTCCTCATCATGAATCACGTGTTGGATCTTAGGTTTACGTTCTTAGATCTGCTCTGTTTTTATTTTATTTTTCTTGTATCTTTGAACAAAATTGTCTTCGTTGGTGGGAGAACATAGAAAACTGCGGTATAATTTAAAAAATCTGGAAATGTCACTTTCGGATAGTGGAAAAAAATACTAACTTTTTTAACTCATTAAGTTCGAATCTGGCAGAGTGATGTAAGAAAATAAACTATATCTTTAGTTATGGATTTGGTAGGTCATAGCTTCAAATGTTACACGTGCCTCACACGTTTTTTCTTGTTTTTCTTTAGTCTCAAGTTCTGAATGTTAAATCAAACAACTCATTTGTAATCTTGTGGTCTTTGTCCAGGGGCAACCTCGTTTCTGTTCACTGAGTACAAATATGTTGGTATCTTCATGGTTTTCTTTTGCTGTCATTATCTTTCTATTCCTCGGGTCTGTCGAGGATTCAGCACCAAAGAGTCAGCCTTGCACTTACGACAAGACAAGAACTTGCAAGCCTGCTCTCGCAACCGCCGTCTTCAGCACCATCTCCTTTGTGCTCGGTGCAGTGACATCAGTCCTCTCTGGTTTTCTCGGGATGAAGATTGCCACTTATGCCAATGCTAGAACCACATTGGAAGCAAGAAAAGGTGTAGGAAAGGCCTTCATCGTTGCCTTCAGGTCTGGCGCTGTGATGGGTTTCCTTCTCGCTGCAAACGGTCTATTGGTGCTTTACATTACTATCAATCTCTTCAAGCTTTCCTACGGTGATGATTGGGAAGGCCTTTTGAGTCTATCACTGGTTATGGGCTTGGTGGATCTTCCATGGCGCTTTTTGGTAGAGTTGCTGGTGGAATCTATACCAAGGCTGCTGATGTTGGTGCTGACCTTGTGGGCAAAGTAGAAAGGAATATTCCTGAAGACGATCCCAGAAACCCAGCTGTAAGCCAATTGCACATTATTAAACTTCATGCTGTGACATAATTGTTGACAAGTTCACTGACTTATTTTGTTGTTATGTTTCAGGTTATTGCGGATAATGTTGGTGACAATGTTGGAGACATTGCTGGGATGGGATCTGATCTCTTTGGATCATACGCTGAATCATCTTGTGCTGCACTTGTTGTTGCGTCTATTTCGTCCTTTGGAATCAACCATGATTTCATAGCTATGTTGTTCCCATTGCTCATCAGTTCAATGGGAATCTTGGTTTGTTTGATCACTACCCTCTTTGCCACCGATATCTTTGAGATTAAGGCAGTAAAGGAGATAGAACCGGCACTGAAAAACCAGCTTATCATTTCAACCGTTATCATGACTGTTGGAATCGCTATAGTGTCGTGGACTGCGTTACCATCTTCCTTCACCATCTTCAACTTTGGGACACAGAAAGTTGTCAAAAACTGGTAAGATTCTCGATTGTCTGCATTTACTTGTATGTGAACCCTTTTTGTCAAAGTTTAGTAGTTTAATTTGCAGGGAGCTATTTCTGTGTGTTGCTGTTGGTCTGTGGGCTGGACTCATTATTGGCTTTGTTACTGAATACTTCACGAGTAACGCGTACAGGTAAAGTGACTACTTTGACTCAATTTGATTGCCAATTTCTCTGTCTCTCTGTGGCATCTTTGATGACAAGTTGACGTCTCTGTGCGCTTTGTAGCCCTGTGCAAGACGTGGCAGATTCATGCAGAACCGGCGCAGCCACCAACGTGATCTTTGGACTTGCTCTTGGATACAAATCTGTCATAATTCCAATCTTTGCGATTGCTATCAGTATATTTGTTAGCTTCAGCTTTGCTGCAATGTACGGTGTAGCTGTTGCTGCTCTAGGGATGCTCAGTACCATTGCAACTGGTTTGGCAATTGATGCTTACGGTCCAATCAGTGACAATGCTGGTGGTATTGCTGAGATGGCTGGAATGAGCCACCGCATCCGAGAAAGAACTGATGCTCTTGATGCAGCTGGAAACACCACCGCTGCTATCGGAAAGGTATCATAACCAAAACCTCCTTTTTTCTCAGAGCTATACAATATGACCACAGAGAACTTGTAAACATGTGGTTGGTTATAACAGGGATTTGCGATTGGTTCTGCTGCTCTAGTGTCATTGGCTCTGTTTGGTGCATTTGTGAGCCGAGCAGGAATACGAACAGTGGATGTGTTGACTCCAAAGGTTGTGATCGGGTTGCTTGTTGGGGCAATGCTTCCTTATTGGTTCTCTGCAATGACGATGAAGAGCGTTGGAAGTGCAGCTCTTAAGATGGTTGAAGAAGTAAGGAGACAGTTCAACACCATCCCAGGACTCATGGAAGGTACTGCAAAACCCGACTATGCCACCTGCGTTAAGATCTCAACTGATGCTTCCATCAAGGAAATGGTTCCTCCTGGTTGCCTTGTCATGCTAACGCCTCTGATTGTCGGTTTCTTCTTCGGCGTTGAGACCCTCGCTGGTGTCCTCACTGGCTCCCTTATCTCAGGAGTTCAGGTAATTAATCTAATGAGTCAGTATATCAGTATCTTGTGATATAAAGTTGAGACTTTTATTGAGCTTTTTGGAAACAGATTGCGATATCTGCATCTAACACTGGTGGAGCCTGGGACAATGCCAAGAAGTACATTGAGGTAAGTAAGCCTTTTAAAAGAAGTTTTTTTTTTGGTGTGAAAACCAAACAAATGAAGAGAGATTTAACGATTGCGAAACTATGAGCAGGCGGGTGTATCAGAGCACGCGAGGAGCTTAGGACCAAAAGGGTCGGAGCCACACAAGGCAGCGGTCATAGGTGACACAATAGGGAGACCCGTTGAAGGATACATCAGGGCCGTCTCTGAACATATTGATCAAGCTAATGGCTGTTGAGTCTCTTGTCTTTGCTCCCTTCTTTGCCACACATGGAGGTTTCCTCTTCAAGATCTTCTCCTGAAAATTAATGTTTTGGTTCGAGGAGGTGCTTTTGATTTTGTCTAATGTCATTACAAAACACGAATATGATGTTCTACTTGTATTTTCTGCTGTCTAGATGTTTAGAAACTCACCAACAAAAGAAGAGATCCTTAGATCTTGTTTTATTCGTGTCGCCTATCTATGGAGAGATGGATTTTTGAAGATGAATCTGTCAAGTCATCTTCTTTAACTTATCTTTTACCCAAGAGGACCTTGAAATTCTTATCTTCGTATTTTGAGAGACATCTCTACCACCGTTTTTGTGATTATGTGAGAATTTTAAATTTATTGATTAAAATATAACTAATGTATCTAAATATCTAATGATATAATTAATTAATTTAACAGATAAAACATATACGGTATAAAGAAAAAACTGGTTATATTTTTTTAAATAAATGTTACATGGTTTTTAAAAATATAGTGAAATTAGGTTATATCTTGCGTTTAGCGCGGATTCTAAAAAAATGTTTAAGATTGTTTAAAAAAAATTAAAAGTGTTACATGTGTTTGTATTACTGTTTTTGAAATATAGTAAAATTAGATTGTATCTTGCACTTAGCACGGATTTATGATTTAAATTAAAAATATTTATAATTGATTTGTTAAATAAAATTTTTGAATAAAAATCTTTTATATCATAATAATAAAAATTGTAATATTAAATAATTTATGTATGCTGTATTTTTAATAGATTTTGAAAGATTTTATTTCCACATAAAAGCGATATATACATATATTTAATAAAAATATATATTTAAAAAAATTGTATACGATACTTTTATCATTAATTAATTTTTTTTTGTTCTTCTTTCTAGTAGCATTTAATGTAATATTTATATTATAAAAATTATTTATATAAATGTACTTTCCTAATTTTACTAACTTGATAATACACGCGTCATACAGAAGACGATATTATGATTAAAGTTATTAAATTTTATTAATGTAATATGTTTTAAAGATTAATAGATGTAGTAGTTATTTTTTTAAATTTAAATGAATGAGTATTTTTTTATGAATTATATCATGCAAATATGTGGATAAATGATAGATTAAGCAATTTATACTCGTTTTAAAAAATTGAATCGTAGCATATGCAAAAAATAATCTAACTTTTATTAATATGGATGGTGTGACGATTTAATTTTTATAAAATTATAATCAAACAAAAATGAGAGATGAAATATAATGATTAAAAATAAATCAATATAATATAATTGGATATCATTTAAAAAAAATTGATTGGCTATTAACCATTTTCAAAAAACTATTAAAATATTTTTATTTTTGAAAACTAATTAGCTATAAAGATTTTCATTTGACATTTGTATTCTTAGTGACTTTGTTTAACTTGTTCTTTAAATGATATTTTGACAATGGTAGTTCATGTAATTAAAATAAAAATTAGTATAGAGATCTCTATATGATTTTGGAATTATGTTAGTCTACAAAAAAAAAAGTAAAACAAGTGCGCCCAATTGAATCATTAATTCATACACGGCAAAAACACTATTTTACTATAGTTTAACCCTTTAATTTTAGTCACACAGTAAATATGTCACGATACAAATTCTAAAACACATCTATATAACAATAAAAATGAATTTAAATTAAATATATGTCTGTATATTGGAGAAATTTTGGTGGCTTTATTCTAAAATTTTCTTTTGGCATATACTATACTCTTTTCTAGGGTCTCTAAAATTCCGTTACTTTTATTAAAAATAAAAATTATTTAAAAAACTTAATCAAAAAGAAATAAAAATTGTTACGTAATCCATTTTTTGTAAAACTTAATCATGGTACTATTTTTGTATATTGCCGAGGACAAGAAAAAAGAAACAAAGCAAAATGATGTTTCACGCTCATGCTCAAGACTTTTTGTTGTGGGCTCTCTAGTAGACCCAAAAATTATTTATTTGGACTTAGTGTAGCCCAATTCATAGCCCACAACTTTATGATTGACTATCATTTTTTAATTAAAGCCATAGGCCCATAGCTACTATATTTTCATATTTTCTTTTAACATCGGCTACCAGATTTCCATTTTTTTATTATTTTTCGGACTTCATATTTTGATAATTCTGCTTATCTCTCTCCTTTTTTAAGTTCTATTTCGAAGCTTGAACAAAATTTTACTTTCAAATCTGATCTGCTAATTAATTATTAACGTAATAGTATTATAAATATAGACCAAAGACAAAAATTTGCTTAATAATCTTTTTCTGGGCCCAATAATTCTATTTATGAGCCTATAATTATATTAAAACTTAGATTCTTATAGCCCAATGGGTAGTATAAATTTGAACCCAAACAAAACGCCTATGTTTTTCGAAAAGAGCTGATTAATTAGGCCTTTTGAGTTTAGAAAAGGCCCAATAGCTTTTGTCGGGTAATAAAATAAGTATCTAAAGGTTATCATATTATTAAAAAAATATCAAACCGTATTAGGACTAACGGGTCAGTCTTGTGCAGACGAGGAGGCAGCTTCCATGTTGTCGGGTATTATGGTATGTGAGCTGTGGGATGACCCACGAGACAAAACATTTCCGACTGCTCATCCAAAACTCTTCGGACTATAGCAACGCGATCGACATCCTTACCAACACGAGCCTCGCAAGAGTCCTCGTACCTTATGTAGAAGGTTGCATCATGGGCGCGAAATCCCTGACTGAGGTATGGTGTACTTTCCATAGCCACTTTGAGAATCTTCAAATTGGTCAGAGCATGTTTCCTAAAGGACCTATCGGTTGTGGCAACAGCAAGTTCCAGATACAAACGAATCCAGTGGTCATTGTCTTGAAGCTCTGATTCCTTGAGCACGTAAAATCGGCTTGTATCATCTTTGAAAGGATTCTCTGGCGGCAACTCAGGCATGAATGAGAGGGGATTCTATAGGAAGCCTGTGATGATTTTCTTGGTTTCCCCTCGTAGTCTAGCAACAGAGCACTTCAAAACCAAGCTGTTACTTTTTCGTTCATCAACTCTAACCTCAAAAGTTTGAAGCGTCGCAGGATCATTGGCTAGATCATTGGCTTCCAAAGTTATGTAGTAAGAGCAAGAGCGAAGAACAAAAGTAGTACCCCTGGTCATGTTGTATCTCTTTACGCTACTGAGCTGCAAGTCTTTCCCCTAGAAAGAAAAGAAATCGGTATAGAAAGCAAATAGATACTGTAGATAAAATAAGAACGCAGAGATCATTATTTTTATACCTGATGGAGTAAATTGTATCGATGAAAGCCAACTTTGCATACAGGAGGACGAAGTCACAACAACGATTGTTCCCATCATCACAGTAGTGTGCACTCAGTCCGGCATAGGATATTGGTGCCATCCTTCCACACAAATCGAAACCCTAATTAAGACCCTAGAGAGAGGAGAGGAGATAATATTAGTCAAAACAGGATTCATCATGTATTATACAAATATATATTCTGAATATATATTACATCGTATCCCCTCAGTATTTCCCTATATTTGGCAGCGTTACGCTCCCGCCACGCGTTGATCTCTTCTACTGTTCCCCTCACCACCCGCGGCTTCTTCGTCTGCGGCTTCTTCTTCCGCACCATGTTACAAAGGATGGATGCTTTTGCTACATTTAGGTTTTCTTCACTCCATGCCATTTATATACCTCACTTCTGGGATTCAACACAGCCCATTTATATAACTCTTTATCCAAGAGTAGAATAATATTAAGATTCAAAATCAAGCGTTTATTCAGATATCTCATGTATTTTTGTACTACATCCACGTAAGTGATACGGAATTTCAAATTACAGATGGATAGATTTCAAAATACAATGGAGAGTTTCGAGTACAAGGCGAAGAAAATTCCAAGCAGATCGAGATGACATCTTTAAATATATTATAAGGACAAAGATTGCACAAACATCACTGTTCGGTTACAGCTACGATGTGAAAAGGGATCAAAACAAAATCTGGAAAAAAAGATTATATCTCTCCTCTGTAGCCACCTGAGCCAAAATAGTCTTTTTCTAGAATTAGATATGGCCACACTCTTCTGGTGCTCCAGTTTTGGACAGTCTCGAATACGATGTCCCAGCCCACCACAATAAGCACAACCCTTGACACCACTTGCATTAGCAATTGTCTCTGCTTCTTCCATTGGATCATTCAGCTCAGCAAGGACAGGCGGAATCCTCTGTTTAGCCTCTTGCAACAAGTGTTTCAAATCCAGCAGCGTGGTCTCGCTTTGGTTCTTGTTTATAAATGTCGTTGCTATCCCAGTTTTCCCACACCGACCTGTTCGTCCTATCCTATGCACATAGTTCTCAATCTCTGCAGGCATGTCGTAGTTGATCACGTGTTGTATATCAGGGAAATCTAGACCCTTTGAAGCAACATCTGTCGCCACCAAGACGTCTTTTTTCCCAGCTTTGAATGAAGAGATGGCGTACTCTCTGTCTTCTTGATCTTTTCCTCCATGGATGGCCACTGCTTCCACTCCTTTCAGTAACAAGTACTCGTGAATATCATCAACATCAGCTTTGTTCTCACAGAATATTAAAACCGGTGGAGAGGGTTTTCTGCAGGCACTTCGAGGAGGTACACAATTTTTGCCTCTTCTTTCACAAATTCTACCTCCTCCATCACATCGATATTTGCAGCTCCAGCTCTTCCTACATTAACAGTCACAGGTTTCACCAGAGCACTTCTGGCAAAGATCTGAATTTTTGTGGGCATTGTCGCAGAAAACAAAAGGGTTTGGCGCTGAGACTTAAAGTGGTCAAAGACTTCCCTTATGTCATCTTCGAAACCCAAATCAACCAACCTATCTGCCTCATCCAGTGTCAGGTACCTATTATCAGGAAGAAGAACAAAAAAAAAAGAGTAAGGTAAACATCATTGTCATCTAACACTACCTAAATTTGAAATTAGATGGCACAGCTCTAAGACTCCAAACACAAGAGAGATGCATTCAGAAAGAAACATGAGCGCTGAAAATTTGTCCAGAGAAAGGAAACCATATCGAAATCACACAATGAAGAATATACATAGCAAATAAATGCTAACAGACCCTCGACAATAAACCACGAGTAAACAGATACTCCCAAGTATCTAGACAAGTGCATAACTCCAAAAAAATGAGAATATAAATAACGCAGTCGAGGCAGGAGTAGCAAACATATTTCCAATCAGGATGATTAATCATATTCAAAAAGAAGCAAAAAAAGGTGGAACTAGTCTTACCTGCAAGCATCTAAGCTCATCTTTTTCTTGGCGAGCATATCCTTTAACCTCCCAGGGGTTGCAACAACGATGTGGACACCTCTCTTGACAACATCCAACTGAGATCTCATATCAACTCCTCCAATACAAAGCAACGACCTCAATGGCGGGTATCCAGCCTCGACTAAAGGAGCCACAAACTGTTCAACCACTTCATAAGTCTGCCTAGCCAGCTCTCTAGAAGGGCAAACAATAAGCCCAATGGGACCTTCTCCAGCAGCAATAGGCATCATCATCTCTTCTTGCAGAGCAATCATGATCATAGGAAGCACGAAAACTAAAGTCTTTCCTGAACCAGTGAACGCAATCCCAATCATATCTCTCCTGACAAAATCACAGGAAGACCCTGAACTTGAATTGGAGTAGGCTGCACAATTCCTTTCTCCTTGAGAGTTTCAAGAACCGGTCTAGGAAACTTCATATCCTTAAAATTCTTAATTGGCGGAGGAATATCTTCACCATTAACAATAATATGCCATTGCTTCCTAATCAAATCTCTCTGTTTATTCGACATCCTCCTAATATGTAAAGGAGGTTTCCACCCAGTTAACAAAGGCTCTGTATAAGTGATACCTTTGGCCAATTCACGAACAGACATAAGCGTCTTCTTATCAGATAAGTGCTCCATCATCTCTTTCTCTTGTAAGATGATTTGCTCAGTGGCACTAACTTCAGGTACATCTCGTTTGAGCTGAGTTGCTTGAACTAGTAAACTAGGTTTAGCTTCAGCGAGCTTTTCCTTGTCATCTTCTTCCTCCAATTCCGTGGCTTTTCCCTTCCGCTGAAGTATCCTCTGCACTTCAATCGCTCTACGCTTCGCCACTGGAACATACTCCACGTAATCATCATCTTCTTCCATGATTCCAAATCCAATTCTGCAACCGAAACTAAATCCCAGGAGACTTTAAACCTCAAATCAACGAATTTTGCAGATCTCTCGAATCGCAAATCGTTTTCTAGGTTTGTCGTCTTATGGAGAAACAATGAGTCGGTCACTGACCGACCCGGAGTTTTCTTAAAGTTGGCAATCGGGTTTAGACGGCGCTGATACGAATCCATGGACTGTTAATGGGCCTATTGTTTATAAGTCAATGAACTATTTTTGTCTATTGGGCCGGCTATTTCTTTCTCGAAGCTGTTAGAAAAAATCGAATTCGAAAGTGGATGGCTATTAATTAAGGTTAGTCATATTTTGACACCTCATGTATGTAAAACATTGACGCGTATCTCAGTATCAATTTCAAATATCTAACTAATACGAATTTAATTCTTTTAAGAAAAATCATAAAAGCCATACATGTAAGATTTAAATTTAAATTCTATTACACAGATTAATTATTGAATGTGAGATTTAAAAGTAATACCAAAAGTTAACTAAAATCAATCAGTATTATTTTCTCGTGTGGTCCTTTCACCATCTTGTCATTGTTTTAATTATCATTAAATGTAATAAAATCACCATTAAACAAAAAATGGCAATGAAGGGTCAAGTAAAAAAAGAAGGTTAAAAATTTGGAAGGGAGCGTGATCATTTTATATTTTGAATATGTACCTAAAATTGTCAAAGAAGTCAGAAAACATCTCCGGAAAATCGAATTGACGGTGTTTTCGTGGTCGATTTTTTCTTCTTCCTTTCTCTTGCCGGAGGCAAAAAATACTTAGCTCAGTAAGTAATCTCAGTGCGTTTTTAAAATATTCCTGTTTATTTTGTTCTCTAACTTGGGGTAACAGAGTCGTGAGAATACTTTCTCGAGGCCTCTAGACTTTTGGCTACCGAAGTGTTCGAATACTCTGCTTTATCCAAAACTAAATGTCCTATGCTATTTTCACGTTGATTGACAGAGTATTTTGTGTGAAGTTTAGGGTTGAGGATGGCTAGAACCATGCTTAAGAAGAGGAAATTGAGGGAATCCCAAGGGTCAGGGGAAGATAGGATAAGCAGTTTACCTAATGATGTGCTACATCAGATCCTCTCGAACCTCTCCACAAAAGATTCAGTTTCCACAAGCGTTTTGTCTAAGCGATGGAAAAAGCTTTGGAAATATGTTCCTGCTTTGGACTTGAACTCCAATGAATTCTCAGATTATTGGGGCTTGGAAGAATTCTTTGATAGCTTTATGGACTTTAACAAAGATCTAAACTTAAATGTTGAGAGATTCAAGTTGATCTACAGTCCTATAGAGCATTCTCATTCTGATTTCGTGTCACGGATCGATGATGTGGTTGAGAGTGGAGTTCGTCATCTCACTGTTTTGAATAAGGTGGATGGTGAGGAGGATTTAGTTAGGATGCCTCTCTCGCTCTATTCATGTGCTACGTTGGTGAATTTAACTCTCTTTTGTGTAGTCTTCGATTTTCCTGAATCACAAGTAGTTTCCTTACCTTACGTTAAGACTTTGCATTTGGAGGCGGTCAAGTTTGATGGAGATTCGGTTCTAGAGACTCTCATATCAAGCTGTTCAGTTCTCAACGAGTTAACTATAATCACGCATCTTGGTGATCTTCTCGAAGATATATGTGTGCGCTCTCCGTCACTAAAATGCTTCAAGCTCGAGTCTATGCGTGAGGAATTTGATGAGGAATGTAGAGATCCTAGTGTTGAAGTTAATGCTCCTAAACTTGAATTTATGAGTATCACTAATTACCAATATGAGAGCTTCATAATACATAGTATTGATCCTTGTGCAAAGGTGAACATCGATGTTTTCTTTGATGTGGAGTATGATGATCCATTGGAGAGAGCTGAGATCAGTGATTTTCTCACCGCCATATCGACAGTCCGTGAAATGGCAATCTCGGCTCGAACTCTAGAGGTACTCATGGTTCATTTGAAAACATTAAGCTTTGTTGATTCAATAACAATTGAGTTTGTACATCTTTGTTATGACATTTTGTTTCTCACTAACAGGAGATCCATGATTACTCCAAATTGGAACCGCTACCTCAATTCCTGAACTTGTCTTTCTTGCATGTTTCGTTCCTTGGATCTTCTTGGAAAATGCTGCCAACATTTCTTGGTTGTTGCCCGAATCTTCACTCACTCGACTTGGTGTGCATCATTTTCCCATGTTTTGTAATAACATTTTGAGATTCATTTCCCAACAAAGAATTGAATTTTCTTTTGGTTGTACCAATAGGAATTTGACTGCCTTCCAGAGACAGAGGAGAATAAACTTCCATTTGTTCCTCATGCTTTCCTGTCATCCCTCGAATTTGTCCAGTTGAAGACACCAATCACAGATACAGAGTCATCATGCAGGATGGAATTAGCAAAATACTTTATAAGGAATTGTGATGTTTTGAAGAAAGTGATGCTAAGTGAAAGTTTTGGAAACATCATCGAGAAAGTTAAAAGGATTCCAAAAAGGTCTAGGAGGTGTGAAGTTGTGATGCTAAAGCCAGTGTACGAGGTTGTTTCTCATGGATCCAGTTTATTACCAATGATGTACCGAAACATGTTCATTCCAAAAGTACTTGGCCAGTAACCTAGTGTATGACTTTTTTTTAGATCTTTTGGGACATGTATCCTAGGTGACGACTTGGATGTTATCTTAGTAATTTTTTGGGCTTTTGTTAAGTTGAATCTGTGATGATTTGATTGACTTTGGTGAAAACTTGCGCAGTTTTCTCATCGAGATATGACTATCGCTTGTTTTTTCATATATATATTTTTACGACAAATGATCTCTTACTATTTGTTTAGATCATAGAGAGGCAAATGATTCTCTGATCCTTGGAAACCTCCTTATGTTGCCAAAAAGAACTGAGACTTGTCAAGTTGTTGCTCGCCCGTGTAGATACATTAGAACATACGAGACTCATCATTGAAATTCTCTGCATAATCAAGCTCCACGAATGTCATTTGCTGGATCTCCTTCCCTTTTCATCACTCTGTTTTCCTCTATATGTTTTTCTCAAATTTTGCAATATCTAACTATATACCAAAAAAGAACCAAGAGGCTTGTCTTTGAATAGGTTGACTACTGAGTGTGGGTTGCAGGTAGATTTTGCGGAGAGAAGGTGTAGTTTTGAGTTTTTAACCTTTCTTGTTTTCAATTATTTGGTCTGAGATCAGTTATAATGTCAACTTCACAGTTTTATGTGTTTCTTGGAATTAGATGGTATAGTAAATCTTTCGTTGTTTTTGCCTTCTCTACTTGACTTGCAACAAAAGAAAGTTGCGAAAAACCTAAATTCAGATTCTCTCTTCTCGAAGCTTTTAGAAAAATATAATACAGAAAATCGGATGGTTTTAATTAATAAATATATTAAAAAAAATCAAATCAAGCAAGCTTTAAAACCCTTCTCTAACTCGTCCCTGTTCAAATTCTTGCCAATGAAGACGATCTTGTTCACTCTCTCCTCGTCTGGTCCCCATAACCGGTCTGGTGATCCTTGAAATATGTCATGAACTCCTTGAAACACGAATCTCTCCTCCATGCTGTGGACTGAGAGGAGACCTTTCATTCTGTAGATATCGTCACTGCGTTCCATCAGTAACGTTCCCAGCCACATGTTTGCCTGATGGATTGTAACACAATTTGAAGGTTAACGTACAATTTCATCAATCAATTTCAAGCTGCATATATTCTATATTACCTTCTCAAGGTCTAAGCTTCCCTCACAAACTATACTGACTGAAGAAACACCGGGATCATGGGTGTGATCATGAGAATGATGCTCTGCGGTTTAAGAATCAGAGACTGATTAGAGCCAAAAACCTATGTCTGTAAAGCTGGAGCATGCAGTCAGTATAGCTGATAAGGGCTTTCCTAATAAACTTACCATGTTCATCGTGGTGATGGTGGTCGTGATCATGGTGATGGTGGTCGTGATCATGGTGATGATCGTCGTGACACTCATCATGATCTCCCTTATCATCTTCATTCACAGAGCTCTCGATTCTGATAAAGCAGGATTTACATAACAAACAAACAAGAAAACCTTAATAAATGCGTACAGCTACAAGACACCAAATTATATATTATCATAAGTTGAATTAGAAGCAGACCTCTCCAGATCAAAACCTCCAATTCCAAGAACATAATCCAAGTCAACATTTCCGTACTTTGTCCGCGTCATCTGAGCCATGCTGTTTATTGTCTGTAGATAACAAGAGTAAACGTTAACATGGAATGGTCTAATAGAAACATGGGAAACATATAATCATCTAATGAAGTAGAAGAAAAAGAAGAAGAAGCAGGATCAACCTTTATTCGTTGCACCACAGAACCTAACTCTGACTCACCAACAAGATCAGTCTGCAAGAAAGTACTATCACTTTTCCGAACAAGAGCGAATATGCCAAGGAAGATAAATACATTATGGAAAGTCAATAACTCCCCTTTACATTGGGGCAAAACATGGATTCATCACTTGCGACGTGAATAAGATTTGTGAAAACAAAGTTATTTGTAACTATAAACTATCTTAGAGAGGAACGAACCTGAATCTTATGGTACAAAGATCCAACCACTCAAGACCACTAAACTATCACATTTTCTTGGAGATATTTTGCGTTCAAAACTTTGATTACCTTATTAACTATGATACGATCAGCATAGGCTATTTGTTCAACAGCCTCATTGACAACACCTTTGGGTTTGACCTCATCTAGATGCAAACGAGCATGCTTAGCATCAACTAGAGTAACAACGCCGTCCAATTTGACATCATTGAAAATTTCATCCTCGGCATAAAAGGTTTGGATAATCGGGGCCGGGTTAGCCAATCCTGAAAAAAGAAATATACATAACATACTCACTCCCCAGATTCTCTAAGCAAGCATATAATAATTCCTCAAGGGTAAGTAACTCTAGAGCTTAGTGCTACTAATGTTCCCTACCTGTTGTTTCTATCACTATATGATCAAACTTTCCTTTCTTCTTATTGACTAACTCTGAAATCATCCTCACAAGATCACCCCTAACAGTGCAACACAGGCAGCCATTGTTGAGCATTACGATATCCTCTGCTCCCACAGATTTGGAAGCAACAAGTGACCCATCAATATCAACTTCACCAAACTGAGAATCCACATTAAACATGAATTAGAAACCTTAAGCTTCAAACCAACAATATATACTAATTTATCAAGTAACCTCATTCTCGATCACGGCAATGCGCTTCCCATGATCTCTGGTTAGAATATGATTCAGCAAGGTCGCCTGTTCGTCCGGGGAAAAAAAAAAGTTAAGCATAATCAGCAAAATTATAAATCCGTGAATTCTCACTTAAAATTGAGCATTTCTTACATTTAGCAGGAATTAAAAGTATCATGAAAATACAGGGACCCTAGAATAATCAGAAATGGCAGAACTGACCTTGCCAGAGCCCAGAAACCCGGTGATTATAGTGGCCGGAATTCGGTTGTCTGGCGGAATCTTAGTGGTAACATCGGAATCTTCAGTCTGCGGTGAGGCCGAGACAGAGGAGAATCTTCGAAGACGATTGGAATTAACCACAGGTGAATAGAATAAAGACGGCGTCGTTCTAACGGACACAGTCGTAGCTCTGCGCCTGGAGAAAATCTGAACGGCAGCAATAGAGAAGCGATTGTTGAAGACAGTGGCAGAGCGAGGAGCTGTGAAAGCGAAGAAGTTTGTAGCTACTTCTAGTCTTGATAGCGTCGCCATTTTAGTTTTAAGGTTGAGAGGCTTGGAGACGTCAATGGCGATTGACCAGTATAATAAACTTCGTCCCACTCTGTAGCTTCTAGATATCAACAGATATTTTTGTTTTTGTTTTCTCCTTCTTTTCTTAAAATTACTATTACTATTTTCGAAAAATAAATCTGTGGGCCGTGGGCCGTGGGCCGCGGGCCGCACAGCGTTAGTTATTCTGACTTTTATCTCAAAATGCTTACGATTATTCCGTATCAATACTACACGTGGCATTCAATACTTATTAGGTTCGGAACTTCAGAGTACGCAAGTTTGCAAAATTGCAAATTCGTCCTTAACTTGGGAACGAGATTCATTTCTCAAGACCAAAAGTAGAGTGAAAAAAAACACAAGCAAGCAAAAGATCGAACTAACCAATTAGGAACTGCATCACCTTGCTATAGATAATATGTTACATTCACCTTGTTAGAATGCTTAACAAAAAAATCGGAAAAGATCTAAAACCCAAAAGAACAAAGAACCCATATCATCTCTGAGGCTGGTCAGAGGCAGAAGCTCCAACTGAAGGTGAAGCCGTCACAGCGCTGGCTGAGCCATTCTCAGGCGGTGGAGCCACTCCCCATTTACCTTCTGACTCAAGCGGCTCGAATATATGGACTCCACCGTCTGAGAGACCCACAGCAAACATATTGGATTCTTGCGGATGAGCCGCTATCACCAGTGGATGGACATTCGAGTTGCTGCATAGACACATTATGGATATTTAAAATTCAAGATTCAAGATTGCTCTGTTTTCATTCGTTCACATTTTTTACTCACCTAAGAGAAGCTGGCAAATATGCAGAGGGATTGACTCTGCAACGCAATCGAAGGTTTGCAGAGCTGAAGACACAGATTGTAGCGTCCATGAAACTTGTGTATATCAATTGGCTATCACATGAGAATGTGGCATGTGTGATTGGAGCTGATGATTCACGCACAGGCCACTGAAATATATAAAAACTATCGTAAAGGGTTTCAGAAGCAAGGAGGGAAAAAGAGAGAGAGAGTAGTAATTTCTAAAACCTGTTTCATGCATTCAAGCTTGGTTGTCTCGTATATAGCGAGCTGAGTTTCATGGACCACGAGGAAGTGTACTTGATCGTGATGAAACTGAACACGTGTGTCTGAAAGAGCAGATGTCGATCTTCCCTGTGGAATTTGCAGAACCTTGCTTTTCTGCTTCTCCCATCCATCCGTGTTCCATACACAAAGCTGCATAAATAAGAGAACCAAAATATTCACAATAAGACTTATAACCATTGAATTCTTGATTACAAAACATGAGATGAATCAGCACCTGAGCGTCTGCTCCAGACGAAACCAGAACATTTAGTACATTGGAGAAAGCAAGGCCAGTTATTCTCTTAGAATGTCCTTTGAGCTTGCTCTTAACCTCATCAACACGAACATTGTAAATCTGTATTGTACTATCATCCATCCCAATAGCAATGATATTGTTGTCTTGAGGGTGAAAAGCAAGAAATGTTGCAGCAGGAGGAGGTGGCATGAAAGTAGCCATTGTCTGCGTTTAGCCAACACAATCAAATGTAACAGATGAAACATTGTTTGCATTCATTAGACAGAGCTCTGTCTCTAGCTGGGATTTTACCTTAAACGTCATCATATTAAACAAAGAGATCTTTCCTCCAGATGCTGACATCACATAGGAATCATTCTTGGATAAAGCAAAACAAGGGACTGCTTCTTCTGGATTAGTTTCAGCCACATCATTTGTCATTAAGATCCCGCTCGCTGGTTGCCACTGCTGAGGAGGTAAAGAAGCCGTTGCCTACACAAAATCACATATTGAATTTCAACATGATATCACCTTTTTTTACGATCTTAAAGGCAAATTTTAGACCATACGTACCTTTCCAGTTGCATTACGGTCATTTCGCTGCCACTTCCATAGCAGATGAATAGCATTTGACGCCAATGCCAAAATTGCATTTCCCGAATTTGTGAAAATCAATCTCGATATCTGCTAACGTTTCGAGTCATTAGAATCAAAGCCATATAAGTACAGTTATGTCAGTCTCTGTATTGGTACCTTGGTGACTCTCATATTCTCAGGAAGTCTCAATGAACGGCATTGAGAGGGTTCGCCGACTTCAGTAAGCTTCCATACCTTAGACTTATCATTTGATTCTTCAGTAATCACTGGCTTCACATCCACCATGTTCCGCGAATCTCCATTCTGTTGTAAATGTAAGTGAGCAACGACGATGCTTGGACGCAGACCAAAAGATTAAAAAAACAAAAAAAAAACTTCAGGAAAAAAAATAAAGATTTTCGTACCATTCCAGGAATTGAAACTACAGAGGCAGGTCTCTCTGCCACCGCAATGCTGTTAATTGCAGGCTGCAAATGTGAATGAAAAATTGGGTGTTAATGAAACCTTGATTTGGGGATAGTAATTTGCTTGTTGAAGAATATAAGCAAAAAATCCAGTACCTTGGAGGATTCAGAAGATAAGTTCTCGACTGTGTGCAATAGCCTTAGACCATCTGAGTTTGCCATAACCTTAATCATATTTTCATTTGCAGAAACGGCCAAGAGAGAGCCTTCCTTGTTAAATCGGATCCGTGGACTTGCCTACAAAATATAGAGAGCTATTATGGCTGCAAATAAAAACATTTGGTTTCCAGGAAGAATCGAGGTATTTGTTCACATACTTGAAGACCTCCATCAGCATCGATGGCAGTCAAAAGCTGTATATTGTCCATATCCCAGAACTTAATGGAGAAATCATCACCCGCAGCGAGATAGCGGTTTTTAGTAGTATCAAACTGAACAACACCAAGAGAACGCTTGTGGAATCCTTGATAAGTTCTCTTAACAGCTCCTTCGCTTTCATTCCACTCAACTATGAACGACTCCCCATCTTTACTCGTCCCACAAGAAAATAACCTATCCATGTGAATATATATATATAAAAATTAGACTTTAAATTTTGTCATCGCCATCATGGCGAGACAGAACAGAATCAAGGCAAATAAAGATAAGAACTATGCTAGAACCTAGTTCCATCAGCACTGTAGGCCATCGTTGTACACCAGCGACCAGGAGCTTCATAGTCGACCCGAGAACCCATGTTATCATATAACCATGCTTTTATTTTCCCGTCGAGGGCAGTTGAAAAGATGAACTTGAGCACAAGAAGAAATAAACAAGTCAAGACCAAAACCAAATTGAAGCGAATTTAAACTTGTACTTAGCAAAAAAAGAAACTGTTTGAATTGCTACTTACCTGAATGTTTTCCTTGTAGTGAGGGCAGATAGAGTAAACAGGAGCTTCATGGCCTTCAAAAGTATGCCGTTTAACACCTGTTGCAGCATCCCAGACCTTTATTCAAAGAATGAATTAGTCCCTTTTTGAGTTCAAACAAACAAACAAAAAAAGAGAGAGAGTTACGGAGAGGAAATATAAAAAGACAGAACCTTGATGGTTTTGTCATCACCACAAGTAGTAACACATAGTTGCTTGTTCGGAGTGGAGAATGCTATGTCATTGACACCGCCAACATGAGCATCAATCTGAAAAAAATCATTTTAATTACAGGAAATGAAAGAAATGCTCCTAAAAAGTTATAAACAATATAACACCTCGAGGTGTTGCCTCATATCTTCACCACCGTGATAAGAATATAGCTGTACAATATGTCTCGAATAAGCAACTCCTGCAGTTGAAAACGCGTATATTAATAGCCAAATCTTGATAGAGCATTTTTAATCTCAAATCTTACCGAATAAGGAACCATCTGGGCTCCAAATCACACGGTTGACAGAAACGACAGGTTCTTTCACCAAAGCAGCCTAAAGACCATAAATTTTGGTTACTGAAGTTTCAAATTAATGCCAGATAGTAAGATTCTGGTAGGTTTTCTTAAAGAAAGGCACCTGCAAGGGCATCGAACATTTACTCAAGTCCCAAACTTTGAAAGTCTTCTGAACTAGACGTTCTCGAGAGCCAACTTCCCAGAGCCCAATATCCCCTACATTCGTACCAACTGGAACAATGCAAATTGAAGCAATAAACTCCCGATGTTAGAAAATTTCTGATGATGTTTGTTACATGAAATATATAAACAGAGCAAGAAAAGGACCTAGTAACAGAGTCTGTTTGATAGGATGGAAATCCATGCTCATGGGAGATGAGCCTTGGCTCAAAGTTCGTGCTACTGTCTTGGGCAAGTCATCAGGTGCTTTGAAGGTTTGAGTATGACCATGAGCCTGCCCCGGGAATGTCATTGGTAACATGTTTACACCTAGACTCACCTACATACGGGGGAGCAAAGAAGAAATATGTTTAATGTTTAAACTGGCATTACCAATTGAGTAAAATTAGTATTGATAAGAATATATAATATTTGCTTCAGATATTTTTTCCACCTCGTCAGAGATCCCCATAGGTCTTGTTCTTTTCGAGACATGGTCTGAATCACCTGATGGATAGTCTACAGCAGAATTAGTCGGAGGAGTTCTTGGGTGCTTCAAGGCTGCTAAAACCAAAATAGGAGAACATGTTACATAGATCACAGGTTAAACTTAAAAGTTCTGAAAAAAAAGCAAGGATAAAATTTGAAGATTATAGTTCCACACAGCTTCTATGAAGAAACACCACATTTGATAAGAAATTACCTTGGATGGATGGAGCACCAAGAGCAATGGCTCCTCCAGACACAGCTGGATGAGGGACAGAGGAAGGACTAGACATCCAACCAGCAAGAGGTGTTGGAACCGGAGAAGGTGTTGGTTGAAAAGGCTGGAGACATAAAGGCAAGTCAAGCACGCCATGTGAAGGTAACTATAGAACTAGGACCACAAAAATAAGCAGAAATTGCACTTAATAGAAAATAGAAAAGCATCTGGAAATTGGCCTACCCCGTGTGCGCCTAAAGAAGGAAATCCCCCGGCTTTTGGTAATGATCCAAGCAGCGTGTTGTTGACAGGGGATGGTGCTCGTGCATCATTTGGTAGGCGACATGAGTGATCCACAAAGAGAGTCTTTATATCAGGATTTGGCCTTGGGTTTTTACAAAGCTGATGTTGCCAATTTAAGCTGCAATTCATGCAGTCACATAGAAACTACGAGTGAGTTAAAGCGGCTGAGAAATGAAAATTTGAAGTGACTAAGAAAGAACAATCAATACCTCTGATTAATCAGAGTCCTCAGTCGTGAATTTCTAAGGGTAGGAAACTGTAATTTATCACGGAATAATGGATTGGCTTCAATCAACTTCTTGAGTTCCACCAACATGATAGCTCTAGCGGACTTTGTGTCCCCATACTTGGATAACTGCTCGTTCTCCCTGAAGTCGAACAACTTAAACTACTCGTTCTCTTCTTGCACTGTGGTTAAAACCTCAAACTATTTAAAACCTTATATGGCTTACCGGAAGTTTTCTAAGGTCAAGAGCTGAGTGATTTCCTTGAAAAGCTCCTCATTAAAAGTGGAAAACACTTTCAAATCTTTCACTAAAATCTCGACAGCCTTGGGACGATCATGCCTACAAAAAGCAACCATTGATTCACAGATCAAACACAATTCTTCTATTTGTTGCTTTTTCGTCACATGACTTACTTATCCAAAGCCTCGAGATACTTCTGCTTCCTTATCTCAAAGAAAATCTTCATGGAGTATCTATTATCATCAACTTTAGTAAAACCAGAGAGATACTTTTCCACCTCATCCCAGTTTCCATTGTGAACCTCATCCTCAAAATACTTCATATTGAAGAAAAACCCAGATTCTTGTTCAAGCCTAATATCAGGAAATCAAAGTTAATGCATTACCAAATTACTATGATTTAAAAAAACGCAATTAAATCGAAAGGGCACAGAACAAGACTTACTTGTGAACAGTCTCTTTGAACTTCTCTTCATCTAAAAACTGTAAGATCAAGAACACAAGCTCTCTGCTTAGAGAAGACATGTTTTTTTAGCTCACTCCGGTAAGTTTTCAGCTCAGATGAGGGAAACCCACCAAATCTATCACCAGATCTGCAAAACAAATTAATAATAATGGCGACGATAGCCATAAATGAACATCATCATCCAAAAACTGGGTTTCAAATATAACCGGATAATATTTTGAAGAAAATAAAAAAAATAAAACAATTTAATACGCTCTTAACTAGATCTTTAAAACTATCTCCGAAAAATTCTCTAGTCTCTATTCCGGCGGACTTAATTAATGTTAAAATAGAGCAAAAATTGGGGAAAATTAGGTCTTCCTAGTATTATTCTCCATCGAATTAAATAGCTTAAATGCCCATCTTTTTACTATATGAAGACATAAAATAAAACTTCAAAAGGGGAAAAGCAAAAACCCAGAAAAGTTAAAATAAAAGAAACAAAAACAAAGAGCTAGATTCCATTTACAGAGGCACCCACAAGCGTCAAGCTTTACTTACCATGAAGAAGAAGCAGAGATCGATTTCAGAAACAAGCCCCAAGTTTGAGTTTTCTCTCTCCTGAAAATGAAAGAGGCGACGGATTTGGTTTTTGGACTCTCTTTTTTTTTTCTCGACCGAAAAAATGGAAAAAACAAGAATTTCTCTCTCTTCAGTAGTATTATTTATACACGAACATTAAATCTTGCAGAAATGGAGACTTTAATTTAATACCCAAAAAAAAAAGATATTTTAATATGCGAATGTGACGGATAGCGGAGGGTGATAAGAACATTGACCTATAACACGATAAGGAGCTGAATATGATAAGGAAATCCACTTATGCATAACTACTGTTAAACCAGGACATACGACTTAGCCGGCTACAATTCTCGACGTTATCGGCTCGGAATCTCTAGTTGCTAGCTGTACTCCACGGAGACATGATCCTCTGTGTTGCGACAAGATTACACCCTCGCTGAGAACCGTCGATCTGGTACGATTTAAGCGTACGACTATTAATCCAACGGTTTATTCGCGTTCAAAGCGAAGTAGCAGCGTCCCCACAGATCCCTTATAACACGACAAACCTTTTCCTTATAAGACGTATGTTAAGTTCCTTGCCCTTGAAATGACAAATATTATCTAATTTGCCATTTATTCTTGAGATGCGGTACTCGTTCAACATCACGTGATGGAGAGATAATGTAACTTAATTCTCGCCTTAGCCGATTTCTCTTCGATAGGAGATGTCAATAAGACTCATAATCTCAAATCATTTTCTACCCTCATTTAACTGTTTTTGACTCTTTTATAAATCGCAAAATTTCATGTCAACTATATTGAGTATTTACACACCAAAAATCAAATTTACAAAAAAATGAAAATACATTTTTTTACACCATTATCTTCTGTTGAAAACTAAATTACATATCATTTTACGAATTACCATTCAAATTTTATAGCTTAAAATGAACCCATATATTATCTGAGATTTTAAAATTTTTATAATGTCTCCTGTTATTTTATATTAATCTTTTCGCTAGGGACATCGAGTTTGACGTCATTACCTTAAAGTTTTTTGGCACCAAGAGAAGATAAATATTGTTTGTTTTAATTGCTCAAGAATGATAATAGTTTCTTTTATGAAAGTTATGGGTGCACAAGAAAAGTTTGAGTGTAACACTTTTGGAATCCATACTATTATTCTTTCTTTTTTTCGTTACTTTACTTTTTTTTTAGTTTACACGGTAACACGAGTGTATACTTCTCTATTAATGTTCATATATAGAAAGGGAAAAAAAACATCTTTTCAAACAAGAATACCAAACTATAAACGTATTCAAGCAAAATAAACTCATGCATTATATATTGGAAATTAAATCAGTAGTTTATAACATACCTATAGATAGGTTTATGATTAAAAATTGACTTTTGATATTTTCCATCAATATGAGTTCAAGTGATTTCCACCTGGATTATGGTTAAGTCCAAAAAGAGTTTCAGTTTTGTTTGAGTTTACAGAAGAATAATGAAATTTTGAAGAAGAAAAAAAAGAACAAGAAATTAGACTATTTGGTTTGATAGGTCAACGTCTTTAATTCTTTATTATCAATCAAAAGTTAGTAAGAAACATTAACAATGAAAAGGAAAACTATAAATTAAGATGTCAATATCAGACAACAACTCGTCAGTCCAGTATGCTACGTTTTCATAATGAGTCACTAGGTACATGTGCATGATGTAATTATTACTTATTAAGTCGATTATAAGTTTTATACATTTTTATAAAAAGGTTTATTTTATATATAACCTTTTAAATTTTTATTAAAACTAGAGATTTTTCACTACTAATTCGATTTGTTTTCGAAAATACGTACTCTTTTAAACTATATACAAATCACTAATTTTAACTATTAAAAAATAATTGTTTGCTACAACATCTAACTATTTTAAAATGAGTTAATCGTTCAATACATCTTTCTGCATTTTAAATTTATCTAGATTCGGTGGCAATTCAAAAATAGAGTTTTTATTTTTGGCCTGTTCAACATTTAAATATGAGTTTTAATTACGTATAAAAAATTTTAATTATTATTTTCAATTTTAAAAACTAAAATTTTTGTTATTTTATTTTGGGTATTGTGTAATTGCACCACTCACACATGCCAACAACTTCTCCTTCCTGACTAGATCGATCAGAATTCAAAATAAATAAATAAAGATGGAGGAGTGAATGGTGGTCTGTATTCACTATTCACTGCAGCTTCTTTTTTTTTTTTAAGCCTCCGGCCAAAAAACAGTGCACGTTGGTCCCATCTGGCGGGTCTGTTCCGAATTCTAACGAGATAATTAAATTCTTACAATGGATCTTAATATCTTATTAATCATTCACGATGCTTTCTCTTGTTAAAGATATTTTTGGGGATTACAATTTTCATAAACCAGACACACACAAAAAAAAAAACTTAACCAAACTAATTCTAAAAGAGCTGGGTTTGCGACTAACGGTATTACAAACCCGAAGATAACCCAAGAATAAAACCTAGAGAACAACCACAACAATTAGGGCTTCGAACAACGGTATTACTTGCGCTTACATTTACGATGCTTTTTTTTGTTAAAGAACATTTACGATGTTACTTGCACTTACTTGGTCAACCAATTAAAGTTACTTACACTTATTCTGTCGATCTACACATTTGCCATGTTCTATCGAGTGTTGCTAGCCACACCTTCCAACGATGATTAAATGCACCCTTTTTCTTGAATAGTATAGTTTTCATTTTGTATGGAAATATGTTCATAGCGTTGCTGTTTTTTCTCGTCTCGAATTTAACTGATACTAGCTAGCGTTGTCACCATAGGGAATATATACCATTAATTCGATTTTAAAATATTAGAGTCAGACAAAAACATTTTATATATTTAATAGCTCAATTGGTCGATGCTATTGCTTTGAGATCTTTAAGAAAAGAAAGGAAAATAGTGTGAAATACAGAAGAGTTAATAAATGACTAAACTCCACTAACTATAAAGTGAACTACTACTAGTGTTATTGGCTATGTTATTTTGCTCTTGTTTACTTTATCGGGGTTAATTTTTAGAAATTGAAAAATCAGTTTTCCATTTTGATTAATAAAAGTAAGAAATGAACGTACGTGAGAAATGGGTGTTTGCTAATATCGCTATTGGTCACTTTTCCACTTATGTATGTTCTAAAAAAGCTTTATTGCTTTGCTATTTATATATATTCTTCAATTTCTCATATCGCGGTAATTAAGCGATATATTTATTTGCTTTCCAGGAGCAGTTGTCGGTTGTCCTTGTCATTGTAATGTGTGACTTTCTGAATTTCCGAAGCGATAATTATTTGTTATGCCAAAAGACACTAAATAATAATACTATATAAATATTACTATATGTTAGACTAATTTCCACGTATCCAACACATTGCCACTAGTTATTTTTCTGGGGAAATTGATTTTGTTTGTTTTTTCTCTTAACGCTTATGACGACGACAACACCAACATTTTTTCTTTCTCTTTTAAAAATGTTTCTTACGCCGCTTCGTTTGAAAATGTTTTGAGACTGCCCTACCCAATATTTTAACTATATCTGTACTAATTTGCTGTTGATCAATTTTTGCTTTCTAGTAAAAATGATGGTAGTTGGTCGGCATCATTTTTTTGGTTCTTTTGGATTAACCGGTCTATCCGGTTTACCAGTTCTGAATGGGTGATTTAAAAAACGTTAAACCAGATGGAACAAATAGAAGAATTTGGAGAGAAGGACGCATCGAAAGAAAGAGTCAAAGAGAGGAAACCTGACGGAGCTGGTTGAGTTATCAGTCATAGCGCCGGATTCGCTGACCTCTTTGGAAGACGATTGATTGGATTGCTTATAATGCTTGTACAGCTCAAGGGTTTCAACCGGATTAAACCGAATGTTTAATGGAACTTTTGATAAAATAAAAAAGTGAAGGATACAATGGGCTTAAAGCCCAAAAAGGAAATGAAACGGCCCCAACATACTTGTAGTCGTCGTTGCCCATCTTCCTCACTGGATTTCATAATCTCAACTCCATCGAATCAATGGTGATTCATCGCGTTTGATCAGTCCCTCGTAGGCTCGTATCGTCGGATCTCCATTTTAGGAACTTTCTCCTTCTTCTACATTTCGCGAGGTCCTTTTTGAGTGTATTTCCGGAAGCTCTCACTCCTGTGCCTTGGTTTGTACAAGTAAGTTTCCAAGGTTTGTGTCGATTGAAGTAACCTAATTGTGGATCTATGTTCACCTCGATTAGTCGTATCTAGACGAGTTGTTTGATTGTTACCACAGATGTTGAATCGACCTATAGACCTCACGGTTTAGGAGAAGAGGGAACACTTTTTTTTTCTTTTCTTCTTCTTCTTCTTCTTCTTCTTTAATCCTTTAATTTCTGGATCACGAGTGTTGATGCCTTAGGAAATGAAACATGGATTGTCTTCGAGATATGATAATTTTCTAGCTTATAAGAGCCAAGATGAATACTGAACTTGAGATCTTTGAATTTGTGTGTTTCAGGATCTACTCGGGATTAGAATGGCTAACACTGCCTGCTTTATAATCGTGGCTCGGAATGATATTCCCATCTACGAAGCTGAAGTTGGATCTGCTGCCAAAGTACACTTCCTTGTCCACTTTCTCTATTCTTATTTCCTAGCCTGTTTTACATTTACATAACTAATTTGTCTTCTCTAAGATGTCTATGGCTAATTTGTTTCTGGTCTGTTATATGGTTGATTATCCTTTCTTAACAATGGAAGTTTCTGTGTTCATCTTTTCATCTAGCTGGTAGATATATGTTTCAGTTATAATAGCAATTGGTAGCTGATGAGCTGCACATCAGTCTCTTACACCATTCTCTCAATATGGCAGAGAGAAGATGCTGCTCAGTTGCACCAATTTATATTACATGCAGCGTTAGATGTTGTCCAAGACTTGGCATGGACTACAAGTGCCATGTAAGAAAAATCCCTTTGGAAAATATTTGATTATGCTCAAGGATTCATCTCATTATCACATAACTCTTCAGGTTCTTGAAGTCAGTGGACAGGTTTAATGATCTGGTTGTGTCAGTGTATGTTACCGCTGGCCATATCCTTTTTTGTGGAACTATATTAGGCTCTTTGAATTTCAATTCTTTTCTTTGGATTCTATCAATTTAATTAGTGTCCGACTGGTCTGTCAGTTTTTGGGCTTAATAGGTTCAGCTCCAATTGTAAATTTTTGTTTCTTCCTTAATTTATAAACACATACTCGACTCATGCTCCTTCATGATTCACGCAATGAGGACGGCATCAAGAGCTTCTTTCAGGAGGTGCATGAGCTTTACATTAAGGTAATGTTTTTTCTTGATTGATGATTTCACAGTTGTTGGCTGTGTCCCTGATTAATCAAAATCTTGTGTTCATGCATGCAGATTCTTCTGAATCCCTTGTATCTGCCCGGTTCTCGGATTACATCGTCACATTTTGACACCAAAGTACGTGCACTTGCAAGAAAGTATCTGTAGAGACAAGACGGACATTTTCTTGGATCCATGTCAATTGTTTCTCTTTTGTGTTTAGTGCCTGAATCTCTGTTATTTCAAACTTGCGAGCAATATTTATGACGATGGGATTCCTTGTTTAGTATCAGTAATGATCCATTAAAATCCAACCCGTAGTTTCATCTTTGGTTCTTATTAAGTCTCCTTTCTTTGTATAATCGAAGACTTTTCCTCTGAATCTATGAGAAAACAAGCTACAAGTCTCTTATTTTCAGAATCTTAAACGATTAAACAAGACTTTTCTGTTTTTTTTTTTCCTTCTTTATCTGTAAAAGAAAACTTTGTTACGCCAAACCTGCAACTGCTAGTCGCAAGTGGCTTGTGGGTCGCATTTAAGCACGGGACAGTGCGTGAATGTGAAACTTTGATTGCTAAACAAAAATTGCCTAACTAAGCTTTTTTTTGTTAGTAACATATGCCAAACCTAAGTTGATGTGAAACTTTAATTGCTAATCAAGAATTAATAAGATACTACTTTATTGATGTAAGAAAAAAAGGGGCCTTTAATAAATAAAGAGCCACGTGTGAAGTAAAAGATAGAAGTTACCTCTCTCCTCCAAAAACTAACTCTTTTTCTCTCTCAATCTATCTCTCGCCGACGAGGCAGGAAGAACGACCAATCGAGACGTTGACCCTTAACCCGATTTTCAGCGGATTTGAACAATCTCTCTTTCTCTCTCTCTAATCTATAGACCAATAAAGGCTCTATCTATCTTCGATCTCGGATTATCTCTATCTATCTGTAACTTTTATCTCCTTTTTTTCCGATTGCGAATTCATATCATCAGATCTGGCTAATGGATAGCAGTTACTCTGTCATTTCCAAAAATTCTTATGTAGAGTTACAGAAACAGACCAATCATGATATCTCTGGTAAACCCAGAACCAAATTGCTTCCTTCTGATGAAGAAAGCTTCGTCAATGATTTTGACGATACTAGTAATCCTGTTGCCCATGAAGATGCTGATGATCTCGATTTCGATGTCGCTGACTATGGCAAATCATCCAATCAAGGATCTGGGCTCTACGGTGCCGTTTTCAATCTTACCACTTCCATTATCGGTGCTGGGATCATGGCATTGCCCGCCACCATGAAAGTTCTCGGCTTGTTTCTAGGGTTTGTTTTGATTATCCTTATGGCCATTTTGTCCGAGATCAGTGTTGAGCTTTTGGTTAGATTTTCAGTTCTTTACAAGTCCAAATCTTACGGCGAGGTTGTGCAATTCGCATTGGGGAAAACCGCTAGGGTTTTGTCTGAGATTTGTATCATTGTCAACAATGGTGGCGTTCTCGTTGTTTACCTTATTATCATGGGAGATGTTATGTCTGGTTCACTTCATCACATTGGGGTTTTGGATCAATGGTTAGGGAATGGATTCTGGGATCACCGTAAAGTTTTGATCTTGATTGTGATGATCATCTTCTTGGCTCCTCTCTGTGCTTTGAACAAGATTGATTCTTTGAGCGTTACATCAGCTGCTTCAGTTGCTCTTGCTGTTGTCTTTGTCGTTGTCTGTTTTGCTGTCGCCACCATTAAGCTTATCGAAGGGACTATCGACCCTCCAAGGATGACTCCTGATTTTGGTTCCACACAAGCAATCTTGGATCTTCTCGTTGTCATTCCGATCATGTCAAACGCCTACGTTTGTCATTTCAATGTTCAGCCCATCTATAACGAGCTCGAAGGTCGATCGCCTCATAAGATGAACCGAGTTGGGAGAATCACAACAGCGATTTGTGTTGTTGTCTACGCTTCAACTGCTATATCGGGTTATCTCCTCTTCGGTAAGGACACCGAAGCAGATATCTTGACCAACTTTGATCAAGATCTCGGCATCCGTTTCAGCTCTGCAGTGAATTACATTGTCAGAATCGGTTACATTCTTCATCTAGTTCTCGTCTTCCCTGTGATCCATTTCTCCTTGAGGGAAACCGTCAATACCTTATTATTCGAAGGGTCGCCTCCTCTCTCTGAAAGCAAAAAGAGATCTTTGGGACTCACTGTCATCTTGCTGGCTCTTATTTACATTGGCTCAACGATGATCCCAAACATATGGACTGCTTTTAAATTCACAGGGGCAACATCAGCGGTTTCTCTTGGTTTTACATTCCCTGCTCTAATCGCATTACGGTTAGGGAAACAGAGCAATTCGTTAAGCCTAGTGGAAAGATCTGTGTCGTGGTTGATGCTAATCTTGGCGGTGGTGGTTAGCATTGTGGGAACCATTGGCAACATTTACAGCATCAGGAGCAAATCAGATTGATTCTTTTTAGTAGTTGTTTATCAGGATCTTGTAGATTTATAGAATCAAAGATTCTCAGTCCAGTACCGAACCGGAAGTCTTCAGTTTTGCTTACATGCAACTTAAGGGTCTCAATCGTTGGCATTTGTTCAGGCTAAGCCTAAAGATTTCCGGTTTGCGAATTCTATGTATGCAGACCAGATTCTTATGATGTCATATATACACACGATTTTGCTGTTTTTTAAAAATTAATTAATCTCCTTTTACTGACTGCGATTCATAGTTATGTTTTTTCTTGCGTCGTTTGGGGACCGGTGTTAATTATGAATGTAGTTTGAAACCGAGTTAGTTTACTCTAAACCAGATTTTAATCGTTAGGTAAAGGATATAACGATGAAGCTATGAATTTTGAGGTGGTTGTTACTTGTTAGAGTGATTCGGAGCTTCGAGATTGATGTACTTTTGGAATTATAAAAGGAAGTAACAAACCTTAAGTTCGACTTAAAGGCTATCATTAAAGATCTAATCTCGACAAACAAAAAGTATAATTTAACTTTGATCACCGTGGAGTAATAAATTATATGTTGATCCAACGATCGCTTGTTTAAGCAAATCTTCTAATTCAGTTCTTAGTATTGAATTATTCTATTACATGGAATATCTCCTAATCGATGCGCAAATTCATGGGGACATTAAATCATTAATCAATAGACTTCAAAAACATAATGTGGCCAAACCGAAAATGGATGTGGAAGCAAGTGGGCTGGTAGTGCAGCATATGAACATTACTTTAAATTCCACATGCTACCTGACCCGTGCTCATCAGTCGTGTCTTCTATTGATCCGTATTATAAATTAATAACTTTATACATAAATTATTAGCTTATAACTATATGAATATTCTGATTGTGATAGATGAATATTTGCATAATTGAAATGCATCCACTGCTACTAGTGTCCATGTCTTTGCATTCGATTATAATGGCTTGTTTAATCTCTTAAACGCTCAATAATCATTTATCTTCCTCCTTAATTCAAAAAGCCATACTGAGGATAATCATAAAAAAGAATTTGTGTTCATTGACTTAAATAATAAAATAATAAAACATAAATTTACACACGAATTAATACAGAAAAATATTAGTTGACTACATAAGGTGGAGTTTAATTTTCATTGTATTTTGCTTTTGTTATCGTTAGTTGACCTAACTACGAAGATAATACTAAGTATTAAGTTAATTAATCCATCTTACGGCAGCGAAGAGAAAGATTCAACTTAATAAAAAACAAGTAACAATTTTTAAAATAGTAATTTGGCCAACGTGCATTTGTTTTTTCCTTTTCAATATTTTCATTGCATTTGTTCTAAAATCGCTCTCATTATCTTTTTTTTTCGTTATAGTTTTAAACAAAAATGGAATTCAATCCAAAACATATTCGGGTTAGATTATTTTTAAATGGTATTTAAAGCAAATGTATTGATATCTTAATTTATATTTTAAAAAACAGTAAATGGAAAAATAGATAGCAATTGAGAGAGTGATCCAAAAAGCAGGATAAGCATTATATGCTCCATTTCCCACACCATGATTAATGGACACATCCACATTCATTCATTCATCTCCATGTGTTATTATATCCCTTTTTTTTTTTTTTTGGTGGGTCAAATATTCATTTGAAATCTTGTTATACAATTTCTCAATGATAAAGATGTGGGAACTTCTTTATTATTATTTTATTTGTTTTACCCTCTTTATTTAACTTTGGTCTACTTTAGTCCATCGTTCACCCACCTTACCTAGTAAGCCCCGCTACTTTTTTTAAAAGTCAAAAAGAACCCTAACCGTCTCTCCTTTATATACATACTTGAAGTTGAACGACTTTACCTTGACAAACCAACACTCTCACCAAACTTTCTTCTCCCACAGATCAAAAATCTCATAACCACCAATGGATTGGTTCTCATGGCTCTCGAGAACGAATCTTGAAGCTTCTCTCATCTACGAGTACGGTCTCTCCTTGTCAAACAACGAGCTCGAATACGAAGACGTTGCTTACTTCAACCACGAATTTCTCCAGAGCATGGGGATCTCAATCGCCAAACACCGCCTCGAGATCTTGAAGCTCGCTCGACGGGATCGGAAACCGTCTCCGCTCACTGCTCATTCGGTTTCAAGAGTCTTGATTGCGATCAAGAAGACCAGGAAATGCTTCTCCGAGTATGTTCGGGCCTGGATCCGACGAGAGGAATCGTCTCGGGCTCTGGTGGTTGTGTCGAGCAGCAGCGGGAACGGGAGATGGAAAAGTGGTTTGTTGAAGAGGAACAAGAGATCAGTGATCATGCCGAGCAACGGAAATGGCGGATTCGGTAAGGAAGAGAGACTTTTGTTGACGAATGGGACTCCTCCTTATAGGCTCGATAGTTTCTCGAATCCCAAAGTTTCGGATTACGATGGAGATGAGATTATTAAGTGGGATGCAATGTTTCAGAACCTTAAACCCACTTGAAAATCTTTACGGATTTTGATAATTTGAGGTTTTGGATTCGTTTATCGAGTGTGATTATTTATGTTTGTTAGGCTAATTAGTTTTGTTATAATTTAGAATGATTATGTTGTATCCATTTCTCTCGATATGTTTTTTATTGCCAATTAATTTCAAACCTCCCTAAAATCCAAATCTTAATTTCTGATTATGGTAATAAGACAAGTTGACGTTGTACTGATAGGTTCGGTTCTTACTAATTACTATGCTACTTGGTTTCAACAGGTTTAGTAGCCTGTTTTGACAAATGAGAATCAGAAATCCAGCAAAAGTGAGTACATGACCATTACATGTTAGTCGAGGCGAGAAAATTCCTTGTTAATAAGTTTTCTGTTTGCTTCCGTTAATCGGTTAAAGTTGGATCAATAACTGTAATATAAATATCAATCAGAGGACACACAACATTACAGCCTCATCAAGAAGCCGGTACAATATGTTCTTCGAACCGGTTCTCGCCGGTTACACATCAATAACACAAGTTATTAATCTTAGAATATACCCAAAATGAAAATGCCGCATGGTACAATATGAGCCTATAACTATAATTGTGAAAGATAGATACTAGATAGCATCTATGAATGTATTTATATCTTCTTTCATCTAAACAGTCTTCTCTCATCCTCTGGTTATATCAATGACCCGTTGATTGCGGCTGCAACCGGAATGAGCCAGACGCATAGAGAGCTTCATAAACTGGGCGGATCCTCACTGTCAAAATAACGGTCAGCAGAGTTCCAAGGCCACAAACACCGGCTAGAACCAAGAACGTTACTCGGAAGCACTCGGGACCAATACAGGTCGAACTCCCTTGCTTATCAGCCTCCATGTCATAGATGTATCCGGCGAGAAAGGCCGAGAAAATGGTGGCACCGATGGGGTTTCCCAGGAGTATGAAGTTGAAGTTAATACCAAAATGTCTGAGACCAAAGAGCTCGGAGATGGTAGCGATTGATAAGAACTGAAACCCCATGCCTATCCCGATTAGGGCAGTCGCAATGTATATGCTGTGGTCGATACCCATGGCGAAGAGGAGGAATGTGAACACCATAACTAGCTGCGCGGCTCCCATCCATAGTGTTCTTGGAAGCGTTCTTGACCTGAGAGGCAAAAAAGAGATCTTTATGAGAGTCCTTCCGACGAAACAGACAGAAATTGTTTTGAGTGATACTTACTTCACATAGTGCTCAGATATGGCACCTGAAGCGAGACGGCCTGTGAAGTTGAAGAAGCTGAAGAGGCAGAGAAGTATTGTTGTGTCCTTAATACCAAAAGCAAATCCGATCTGTGCCAAGTTATTAGAGACCGTAACACCTGAGCCCATGCCAAGGAAGTAGGAAAACCAAAGGAGCCAGAAATCTGCCTTGACAAACACTTGGCCAAACTTAAAATCCTCACCTCTCCTGGGTTTTCTCTTCTTCTTGACCGCACCTTCTCCTTCAGCGAGAAGTATTTCCATATCCGACTCATCATCTCCCTCAAAGAGAGGTCCTAGGTGTGAAGCTGAGGAAGAAGGGGTAAGCAACGGTTCTTCATGAATACCTTCCTCTTTGGCTAAATTGTCAGAAGAGCCCAGTAGAGAGCTCTTGGCATTTGAACGGAAAAGTGTCATCTTCATGGGAACCGCAAGAGGAGCCAACAAAAATAGCACCATGATACCCACAAGAAAATATCTGAGTATGGTTGACAGTGAAAACATCTCACTCACAACAGTGGTGACAACAAGATAAGCAGCAAGAAGAATACTGCTGGAAAGAAGAAAATTGAAATAGATGGGCTCAGAAGGGTCTTCACCAGTAGCGGGAATACAGGGGCGGACGAAATACATGACAGCTAAGCATAACAAGGGAATGCCAACAGTGAGAAAGAGAAGCAGATTTGAAGCAGAATGGTGAAGAACCATGCTGAACAAGACAGTGAATCCAGCACCACTGAGTCCAATATAGCCTTTGAGAAGTCCACCCACTGGGCCTCGGCTCATAGGAAAATTCCTCATATTGGTGACAAGAGCTGCTGTACCGAGCCATGAGCTGCAATTGCTGGCTATAACTAGAGCTATAAATAGCTGTCAAAAAAATATATAGAGATGATAAAGCCTTCTTCTGAGGAAAGATGAAAAGTTTATAAATCTAATTGATAACACTAAAACCGCAAGATCTAAACTTGATAAACAAGTTGAAACTATGGAAACTGATAAGCATTCGATTCAATCTAGGGTTTACAGATAACCAGAAGATTCCCAGAAACTTGGTCGTTATCTCATTTTTGGCATCCGAGAGAAACAAATTCAAATCGAATCAGAAATAAAACATGGATTAGTATGTTACCAGCCAGAAAGGCAAACCATTAACGATTTGGCTGACGGAGAGCCAGAGAACGCCGAAACCGAGGAAACAAGAAGAAGCTCCGATGAGAAGCATCGACCATGGAGGAAGCCTGTTACTTGCGTATCCAGGAAGTAGCCCCATGTTTTCTCCCAAATCACAAGCGACGCCGAGGATCGTGATCTGTTGCTGGCTAAAACCCAATACCGATTTGAGAGCCGCCGAGTAAAGCGGGAACGTCGAAGCACATCCCGCCGACATCTGAACCCACGCGGCTGCCGCTAATCCAACCCACGGTGGTCGGCTTCCCTGTTTTTCCACCAGCTTCGTCATCTCCGATCTTTCTTTTCTTCTCAACAAGTGCTTTGCTTTTTCAAGTAATGAACAGAGAAGATGAATGAAATCACTCTCTTTTTAAGTGCTTCGGTGTGTTTCTTTCTTTCTATATAAGCACATAATTACAGTTTTCAAAATTGAGTAAAATATTTATAACATATTTAATGCATACGTTATAAAACTTAGTATTATTTTTTGTTAACTCAGTAGTATTATTTTTACAAACTCGAGAATAAAAAGCTTGATTCGCAAGAGGTTCTAGTTTTACGTTACTTTTGGAACAAATCAATTTTAATAGTTGTTGGTGGGTCTCAAGAAAAATCCTAGTATTCACAACTACTGACAACCCATTTTTTTTTTGTTCCTATAAAAATGATAAATTAAAATCTAGTTAACAAACACTATTGGTTATTTTAATTTTCGAGAAACATAGGATTTTGCTTTTTGATTTTTTTATTGAACTATAATACATGTAAGCAAAAACCAAAAACAGAATAAATTGTTGTTTTGTTAAAGATTTTGTGCTTGAAACACGTGAGGTCATTTGACTATGAATTCATCCCGCGTGGACCGCCCGTTGCATGACTTTGGCATAGATCTTAACCCATTTCTCAATTATTTTAATACTTTAGGAGGAATTCACACAATTTTTCTTTTTAATTAACAAAAGCGAAACAATGTATAGAGTCAAAAACAGACAAATAAAAGATGACCCGTGCCAAAACTAAAATATTACTACTAACTTTTTTTGTTTGGCTGCTAATAAGGACCCAAACTAATACGCAAAAATCTTACCTATTTCGACTACGAGGGACAAAAATTACTAACAACAATTTGAAAGATGAAACGGCAGGGATACGTTGATTCTGCACCGGCCTCGAGGCACAAGTAATAATCGGACACGCGAGAATAATTAACTATTAAGGTATGGTTCCAAGCCTAATTACTAATTACATTTAATTTGGGGTTCGACAGCGACGTTTTCCCCTCAAAATCATTAAATGGCTTGCTTTATTGAAACCTACTTGTGTGGATTGGGGACCATAGAATGTTCAACATTTGTTATCCTCTTTAGTCTTTTGAATGAAATTAGTACTGTAAACAATAATAGTAAGTAGAGACTTTTGTTATTTTCTAAGACGGTAAAAACTAAAAAGAAAATGGAGCTATTATCCTAAATAGGTTGTTGATTTATACATATATCTCACATTTGGCTAGAGGAAAACTAAATAACTAAGTAACATATAAAACATTAGAGGGATTCATTCTATACGATTTTCTTTTTTAAAAAGCATATTATTATCGTTTCCAACAAAAAAGTCAAATAAAAAATGTGATAATATGGGCTCAGTCAATAATGGGCTGGCACCAATAATTAGAATCTATTCATCTGGACCATGGACTTCTTGGCATGAGATCGGTGACGTCTTTCTCTGACGAAAATCAACCAGAATATAAGTGAGAACATGACTGCACCAGAGAGCGATGCGAGACCTGCGTAGATCCACTGACTGGTGATACTGAGTCCAGGGCAGTTCTTCGTGGTTATGTCTCTGAAGGTGTCTCGGACGAAGGTGCAGTCCGCAATACTAGCCAAGAAGGGACCGTAATGGTCCAACGTGAACCCAACGTTGATCGCACCCATCATCTGGTCGTATGAAGCTGGGGTTAACCTGCCCTGCGTTATGCAGTTTCCTTCTGCGTTCACTTGGCACACAAAGCCTTTGTAGATCTATTTACAAAAATAAACATTTGTTAACATTTGTATATTGCCTCGATCGTGAGAACAAATGTTTAAGTTTATATGTACAACCTGAGAAGCATTGGCGAGGAGGATTTCGCCCGGAGCACAAGGTCGAGGGTTGTGATTTTTGTCGAGCGGGTTACAGAGAAGAGGAACTAGCGGACCAGACTGGTTGTGGTAGAAAGGGACATTAGTTGTGAACTCATGGTTACTGACATTGACCGTGTACGCATTGGTCATGTCAACGGCCGTAGAAGTCATTGTCTTCGTTATATCCAATGTCTCTCCAATGGTTTTTGGGTCTAAACATGGAAGAAGTTGGCTCAATGTTGACTCTGCCGCTGGATTATGCACCCATTGGTCCATAGCCATACATGTGTCCGCAACCACACTGTTTTAAGCTAACATCATTAGTTAAAATTTCAAGAAAAAGTTTTTTAAGTAGATCAAGTGGTGATGAAATGTCATTACTTGTGGAAAACAAGGAAAACGGCGCTGAGGAGGATTGTTGCTGTGACAAGAATCCAACCTAGAATTACCAATCTGATCATAAGACATTCATTACAACCATTTAGTTTGGATATGATGTAACAAATATATTAACTGAGTACATATATAGTCTATGTGGAACTCACAGGTAGACAAGAACTCGCAGTCCACAGAACGAAAACACTGTTTCAGACAAAAACATGAGATTATTATATA
Organism: Cardamine occulta; assembly: GCA_028015245.1. NCBI lineage: Eukaryota > Viridiplantae > Streptophyta > Magnoliopsida > Brassicales > Brassicaceae > Cardamine > Cardamine occulta. The sequence continues at coordinate 20,771,860 of CM051369.1, read as the reverse complement.
TCTTCAAATTGAAAAGATTTTAATATTGGGACTTACAGAGGCCGAGGAATGCGACTGCGAGCATAACATCAGCTATCACATTCAACATATATCTCCTGAAGAAAACGATTTTGAGTCAAATAATGAATGAAACAGAGCTTCTATATATTTAACTTGCTAGACAAGGCATCTCTCGAATTAATAACTTACACAGGGTTTAGTGCTCCGGTGAGATAACCGATTGTCTGATTAGCGACACGGTCCGGGTAAGTAATGTTAGACATCTTGATCATGTTGTTGAAATGATCGATGTTACCTCTAAACTCGGGAGGAAACAGGTTATGTCCATCAAGCTGAATGTCTTTCGCAGATTGAATTGAGTCCCATAAGCTCGTAAGCTTACTCAAAACTCCTGTTGCTTGTCTGACTATGTACATAAACGTCTTCTCCACGCTACCGTAGAACTCGTTTTGTCCCGTGTACAGCATCGCCGACCCAATCCTGGAGGAAAAACGTCATCATTTGAGATTAATCGAGATTTGAAATAGCAATTAATGGGTTTTAATTAGAGATTACACGGCAGCGATGGTGAAGAGGAGGAGGAAGACGAGCGAGAGAGTGTAGCAGACGCGAGAGTAGCCGTAGTTCCGGCGGCCGCAGCCGCAGCAGCAACAACAGAGGCATGAGCAGATGAGGAAGAGTCCGAGCAATACGAACCACACGATTGCTATTACTATGAATGGAACTGCGGAAAATCCAACTGACTGAAAAAAACATGTTTATAGTCATTCAGAAATTCGATTTCAAATATTTAGTTTTGGTCCGGTACTAATTCTTACATGATTTACCCCGAAACTAACTTAATTGTCTAAACGCTCCCTTCAAATATGTTTTAGGCCTCATATTTATCTTTAACTAGTTTTGTCCAGATACAATCTCTTGTTACATGATTTACCCAAAAGCTGATTTAATAGTCTAACGCCTCTAAAATATATAAGGGTTTTGAGGGATTTCATGTGATCAATATATAGCAGCTGTTCCTTAAACATATTAGATATTCAATTTGACAATTTGAATGAAACGGAATTAAGGGAAATCAATGAAAGACTTACGGCGATGTAATGAGCATTGGTAACGTTCCAACCATCGGAATATATATTGAAATGGTTGAGAGGGTCAGGCCGCCGTGTTCTCTCCGCCGCTAGTACCAATGTCCCATTACCTCCTTCCAATATTAGCCTCCTCAGTCCTAAAATCATTTTCTTAAATTCGTTAAAACAAAATATACATATTGTTTGTAATCATAAGAAAAGAGGGGTTTTCTCAGAATTTTTAAGTATAGGGAAAGAACAAAACTTTAAATTTACGGGGGAAAAAAAAACAGAATGTGAAGAACCTTGAAATGAGGTTGAGGATGGACGATGATGACAAGAAGAAGAAACTCCATGAGAGAAAGAAACCAAACTCGACGAAATCAGAAGCCCAACGGCGATCAGGAGAAGACGCCGGCGACCATGATACGACGGCGTTTTACTGTAAAGCATTATCCTTTTTTCTAAAAAATATTCTCTTTTGTTTATTTGGTTGGTTCCGTTTCTAATTTCTGAAACTCTAAAAAAGGGTTTATCTATCAAACGTATGAATAAGAATCTTTTATTTATCTAGGAAATCAAGGAGAAAGAAGATGAAACGATACTGTTCCCTTATTTAGAATTTATCTTTTTTTCAAATTTTTCTCCATCCATTGTTATTCTATTTTGTTTTAACCTCATTTTTAGTTTTTGCTATACTAATTACTTTTTAAACTCTTAATCTAAATTCCATCAGTAAGCGGAAAAAAATAACAAATTAAAACTCGACGCGGTTTCTAATTTTAGTCACATTAATCCATTTTAGTTTGTTGAAAAGAATCCGATAAATTACATTTCCCTATAAACCGATTATACAATAAAATTTGAAATGAATTTGGTAAATAATTTAGGATTTTCCGCGTCGGCTGACTTATGAAAAAAGGTACTCCACTTGGATTCCCCTAGAGGAATTATATGGAAATGGCATTAGTTACAATACTTAATTGAGCTACTAATATTTTGTAAACGGAAATTTTCATTAATGATCGTCTGGTACCAACTTTTCCTGCTTTTGCTCGGGTAGAGGTCATGGTCCAAATAATGGTTTCTTCGTGTTTTACATGAAGGCAAAACGAAATTTTATTCATGTAAAACGAAATTTTATGTTTCATATCTTTAACAAAAATAAGATTTAATGTCCTATTCTTTAGTTAAAAATTTTATATACAATAAACCGTTTCATACTCGGTATAATGTTGTTCAAAAAACTAATTTTACAAATGTATATTATAGTTTAAAATGTCCTCATGGTCTCACTCACCGACTTGCTGCATCCCGTGTTCCACCTTCCAAGGGAATCCCTGTATGTGTTTTCTCCTCAGATTTGATTTGAAACAAATGCAAATATAACTTTAACTAAAGGAGGCTTCTTGATATCAATACAGGACGCAGAACAAGAAGCTCCCTCTATCACTTCATGTCCGTTTTGAACACATAACCAAAGAGAGTTTCTTTCTTTCATGGGCTTTTATATATTATCTACAAACTAGTGTTTCGTCCAAGGACTGTTCTACCAACTCAGGCCTTCTCCTAGGAGATAGCCCTCTTTCAATCATTTCCTCCTCATATTCCCTAGCCATATCCAGCATTCCTTTCTGAATCAAAGCATCAATCACAGCGTTATAAGCTGCTGAATCAGGAGTATCCCCAGACTCCTTCATTGTCTTCCACACATATAAAACCGGCTGAAGAAATCCCCATCTCTCAAACTTCCTCATTAGCATCACATAAGTATCCATCTTTGGCCTAACTCCACTCCTTATCATCCTACCAAACAGACTTAAACTCTCACTTGGTTTCTCCAAACGGGAAAAGAGACACATATAAGTAATTGAATCAGGTTGACATCCTTTCTTAGGCATCTCGTTAAGCATCCCATACGCATCCTTCATTCTCCCGTCTTCACATAAAAGCTTAATGATTGTGTTATGTGTCGCAACATTAGGTTCACAACCTCTTTCCCTCATCTCCCGAAACACCCTGATACCAAATTCAACACCTTGCGACACTCCAATGGCGCGAATCAGTGTTATAAGCAACAACGTCAAGTTTCATCCTTTTACTCTTCATTTCCTTATACAACCTCACAGCTTTCCACGGTTTTCCGCTTTTACACATAATATCCATGTAAATAGAATACGAAAACAAATCCTTAGCAACACCTACGTTATCCATCTTCTCCCAATACTCTTTGCATTTACCCCACCATCCCAATTTCGACCAGCCACGAAGAATCAGATTATGAATCTTAGTAGTACTCACACTAAAACCATTACCAATTACATTCTTCCCAAAACAAAGCTCCTCTGCTTCAACCACATGCTTATGCTCGCAAAGGGCATCAACTAGATTATAAAAGGACGTTTCATCTCTCAAATAGAAATCATCTAACCTATCATACGCATCAATAGCCTCCTGAACAAGATGCGCCGTCACATAACGCTTAAAGACTATACGAAAAGTAACGTGATTTGGCGCAGAAATCGGATTTGATGTCATTTGGTTAATCAAACGCCAAGAAGTTTCGAATTCGAAATACTTACCCAGAATATCGATCATCCGATTGAATGTCTCGGTGGTATGCATAAATCCAGATTCTTTCTCGACCCATTTGAAAAACTCAAACGCCTTTTGCCAATCGTTGCTGTAACATGTGAGCGCTTCGCATACAGTTTTCTGATCGTAACCGGACTTATCCTCTTCCTGACATCGAAGCTTCTCATCATCAACATTGGAAATGGGTTTTCCAGATACAAGCCGGACGGAGCAAGGTATGGCACTTCGGAGTCGATCGAATCGCCGCGAATATATTGACAAGAGCATTCTCTCCGCTCTAGACGGACGAAATTAGGAATCGCTAGAGAGACTAACGGCAATTAACGGGTGAATTTTGACCCGATTACCCATTTTAAATCCGGCACGTCCGCACTAAAGTTTTTGACCCGATTACCCATTGGGCTTGAAGTTTCTAGTATTTGGACAATTGAATTGGGCGATCTGAATTACTTTTGTGTTCACTTTTACTAGAAGTTGTGATTATATATGTATGGGGTTTCCCTATATGTATAAGAGTTCCGTCTTATCAATTCAACTAGACACTGCAAAACCAAACCTCCTCTACCCTTGGAGAATTATGAATGACTCAGTTTCAATTTTATTGACTTTTGTTGTCACTTTTAAGTTTGAATGTCATATGTATAATTTTCGTACTATCTTGTAGAAGGTGAATGGTCGTGTTGTTGTAAGGAATAAAACGAGACGTGTCGATGTTGGGTTAAATTATTAGAGACATGTGCCGTGTCTGTCCTTGTTAATTGAACATATATGTCTATTAATTCTTAGCATTCAATATTGTTTTTGTGGTTTATAATTGTTGCCCGCATTGATTACGAATGGAAGAAAGAGTTTGGTCGGGTCCTTTATCACTATGACGTACACAAGGTATAGGAGAAAATGCTTTTGTTTGTTAGTTTGTTGTACCCCTTAAAGGCTAAACAAACAATCAAATCATGTCTGATCAATTTCACGGTGATAAAATGCAGCCGGAATAAATAATATTTATAACTACTTACTCTCTTCGTTTCATATTAGTTGTCGTTTTGGACCTTAAAATTCGTTTCATATTAGTTGTCATTTTACGGTTTCAATGCATAGATAAGATTTTCAAATTTGTCCTTCATGTTTTAATGTCTTGACCAATGAAATAAAATCAAATAAACATTAATTAGGGGTGAAACAGAAAAATTAAATATTTTCTTAATATGTGTGAAACAACTTTAAACGACAACTAATTTGAAACAGAGGAGTATAAGTTAGGTCAATTAACGTCGGAATAATTACAATCCATTTAGTTTATTTCAACCCACTGATTTCATATGAAGCAGTCAGATTTGTTCCCTTACCCGGCCAATGGACCGTCTTTACCTAGTTTTTAAGTCAGAATTATAAAATCTGGTCCTTTCTCGTTTTGATATCTTCACATCTTGTTCGACGAGACCGGGATTTGTTTCTCTCAACCTATGAAGTGATCTGACTGGATCTTCTCTCAGAATGGACGCTGTAATATCCACCACTTGGAGGAAGACCTGAAAGAGACTTGTGCGATTCTTCTTTAGTTTACGTTCTCTTGTTTGGTTGTTGGTACCATTAATTTATCCAACCGTCAAAATTAAAGTAAAGATAACAAAAATCTTCTAGCTTTGTATTTATTTTCTAGGAAGGAAAAAAAGAGTCTAGTAAATGGCGGGAGCTTTAGGATTCCACGTCAGCAAAACCGAGATTCCGGTTGCGTTAATGTCCGGCACCAAACAGACCTTTAGGAGAGCGTCTGCGATCAGATGTGCCGCCAACATTCCGAAGAAACCGTACACCATCGCTGTGCTTCCCGGCGATGGCGTCGGCAACGAAGTCATCCCAGTCGCCGTGGACGCTCTTCGTTTAGCTGCTTCTCTTGAAGGTTCCTTCTATCTCACTCTCCACACTGATGATTTTTTGAGTTATTGATCTCTATTCTCAAGCCACCATAGAATGATCTAAGATTGAAAATTTGGGTCTTCTCTTTGCTTCATGGCTAAATAATACTCTCTCTACATGTATCAGGGTTAGATTTGAGCTTCGAGGAGTTGCCTATAGGAGGCGTTGCTTTAGATCTCGTCGGAGTTCCTTTACCGGAAGAAACATTGACAAGGGCAAAGCAATCAGACGCTGTTCTCCTCGGAGCTGTTGGATGGTATTACCGGATTTTTCATTCCATCACCATTTTTGTATTTTGGATTAATCTCAAGTTAAGATTTTTGAATTGAAGGCCGAAATGGGATAACAATCCGAAGCATTTGAAGCCGATAACGGCGCTGTTGCAGCTTCGTGCTGGTCTTCAAGTATTTGCCAATTTAAGACCGATCACAGTGTTACCACAGGTATCTCACAGAGATATCATTCATTGCTCTTGGAAACTCTTATGTTTATCACAGCCTTTGACTTCATATTCTTTGAACATATGATATATGTTTTAGTTGGTTGATTCGACATATCTGAGAAAAGACACAGCTCAAGGTGTTGACCTTTTGATCATCCGTGAGCTTACCGGGGGTCAGTTATCAGTGTTCGTTCACATATATAAATCGAAATTTTGGTTCTTTATCTCATTTATATAATTTCTCCATTTGTTTCGGTTATCAAAGATTTTGTCTTTCTTTGCTGAAAACAGGTATTTACAATGCGCATCCTCGGGGTTTTACCACTAATGAACAAGGTGATGAAGTTGGCTTTTGCACTGAATCTTACTCTGCTAGTGAGGTATCATGTTTTCGCATTTATGAGACTTTTCATCTTGCTGGAAAAGTATTTGTTGTCTTGTTAATGGAGGAGTTGCTCAATAGCATTCCTGTTTCTGATTCTGCTTAGGTTGATCACATTGCTCGTGTTGCATTTGATATTGCTAAGCAAAGGCGCGGTAAACTCTGCTCTGTTGACAAGGCCACTGTCCTGGAGGTAATATTCTTGATAACTAAATAAAAACCTCCTGCTGAAATAGGGAATGACGAGATAGTGTCAGAATTCATGCTTTTTCCTGAACTTTCTTTGGGTGCAGGGATCAATGTTGTGGAGGAAAAGAGTAACAGCAATGGCCTCAGAGTATCCTGAGGTTGAAGTGAGTCATCTGCTGATTGACACCGCTGCGATGGATCTTGTTCGGCACCCAAGACAGGTTTCTTTTTCGTAAAGCCATTCCTATTTGGAACAATTTTTCCAGCTCCACAGGTCTTGACTGCAATGATTTTTTACCTCTGTAATGTTTCAGTTTGATACCATTTTGACTGGGGTCATGTTTGGTGATATTCTGTCTGATCTCGCGGCTATGATTCCGGGAAGTGTAGGATTGCTTCCATCTGCAGCCCTTGGTGATTCAGTACGCTGCAGCATAATTCAAATCTTCTTTGTTTTTTTCCCCTTTATAGTGATCTCATTTTCTTGAAAAAAGAGATTCTTGGATTTCTCTCATATTCTGACGGATACAGGGGCCTGGAATCTTCGAACCCGTGCATGGATCTGCACCTAAACACTACGGAAAGGTTGCATCTCGATCTTCATAAATATGGTACCTCACACGAAACTACTTCTGTGTATAAAAGCATGTGGACATTGCTGACTGCAGGACACAGTGAACCCCATGGCGGCAGTTCTATCAGCTGCAATGCTTTTGAGATACGGATTGAAAGAAGAAAACGCTGCTGATAGGATAGAAAAAGCAGTTTATGATGTCTTGGACCGTGGATTCAGAACTCGTGACATTCACACTCCTGGAACTGTAAGTAGATGTTGTTGTTTCTAGTAATATTTAAAAATGGAGCTAAATCTTACATTTATGATGAGCAATTTGGTTTTTGGACAGACATTGGTAGGTTGCAAAAAAATGGGCGAAGAGATATTGAGATCCCTTAATGCTAGAGTCTCTGCTTCAATTGGAAGTTTGGCTTAGCTGCAAAAACAAGAAGCACAAATTCAGAGAGTGACATAAAAACTAATTAAATGTTTGTTTGTACTTGGTAAACTGTTTAAGAAAAATGTATCCCTAAGAATAAGATGGCTGTTAAGAGAAAAAGAGCAGCTGCCTTTCTTCTTTTAATCTTGTCTGATAAATGGATAAAAATGTTTGTATTTGGTAATGCAAGTGTTTCCATTACAAAATTAAAAACTTTGGGGTCAACTATGAAAAATAAAATAATAATGTGAGAAAAGGACCCATAAATGCAAAGACCTAAAGTCTGAATCAGAGAGATAGAGTCGTAGAGCTTCAAAATCCGTAATAAGACAGAAAGAAGAGAAGAACGACGCAATCCTTTCTACCTGAAATGGCGGCGGCTCTGCAGACGAATATCCGACCGGTCAAGTTTCCGGCTACGTTGAGAGCTCTCACCAAGCAATCCTTTCTACGTTTAGCACCGTATAAGAATGCTTCCATCTGCTAGTCTCAGTGATTCGGTATAATATAACATAATCTTATCTTTGAGTATGCAGTGATATGATCTTATCTGAACACACACTCGACACGTTTAATACAGGGACCTGGACTCTTTGAACATATACATGATTTTCCAACAATAAGTGTTGTTGTACACGAAGAGTCTCAGTTAAGATTATACTAACTCTTCTCATATCTTTTCTATCAAGATTGTAGTACAAAATGTAGAAGGGTACTTGAACATCAAGTGGGAGGATTTTAGGGGCAAAAATGATTTCACCAGCCTTGTTGGTGTCCGGGGAAGTGACATTCTTACCAAACCCCAAAGAGAAGGGAAGCTCAAACGTTTGTTTGGACTAATCTTGTTTCTTCACGTCCTCTAGTATCCATAAATCAAAAATATAGAAAGTAGCATAAGGGTGTCTTGCAATGGAAGCTAACTTCCCTTTGTATTCTATCAAAATTGATTCACACTCCCTCAAAGGCGCTTTGATAAAACTTAGCATCTCATGTCTAACATCAAAACACACAATCACAGGATTTTGAGATCGGGTTGGGGTCCAAGCACCATAATACACGAAACCGTTGATACATACTGATATAGTAACAGTGAAATAAGGCCGGCTTTTAACCTTATTGGATTCTGCTCCTCCTCCAAGTGTTAAAACCTCGTGCTTAGTAAAATTAGGAGGCTGGTAAGGATAAGACACCATAGTCAATGCTTTGAACTGATCTCCAACAGGATCGTAACCCCAGAATGTGCTTGCCCCGACATATGGTAGGAGAGTGAATTTGTTAGTGCAGGGGTTACAGACAGTGAACGTACTACCACTGGTAGTAAACCCGATTAAGCCATGGACGGAAGCACAGTAGGCCCGCTGTTATACAAGCCGGGCACTGAAGATATTGTCATATCGAGATTGGTTGCCAAAGAAGAAGATATCTCACTTTCGTAGGAATACGGGAAGACGAACAAACACCTGTCATCAATCTTGGGTAATGAACCGCAACTGAAAGTGATTATAAAACGCGATCGCATAGTGGAGGACATATCATAGTAAGAATTGACGAATCTTTGGCTTCGGATAATGGAAGACCACATCTTTGACACGCATAGGAACTTGATAACAGATTTTGACGGCAATCTAGTTAGTATAGCCACCTCTAGGTCAAGAGGGATGTGATCATCTACCTTAATTGGGCTTCTGTTTTTCTCATCTACCTTAAGGACTTTGTTTTTGTGGGTCTTCATCCGAAACTTGGCAGGCAATCTAGTCAGCTAATTTAGATCAAAAGGAGAAGAACGGCTCCCGACAAAACCCTGAGTTCGATTTAGAGAAGATAGATTGCGATCAGACCTGGATCGACAAACTAGGTTTTATATCTCAGCCGTTTCTTGTTTGTCTTGTTTGTTTTGTAAGATTGAGTTGAGTAGTTTATATTTAAATGCAATATTATGGATGAATAAGATATTCATAAAATAAAATATCCTTTCCACCCAAACTATTTTCAAATAATGAAAAATAAACTAATCTTACGTAAAGATCCGACAATATTATAATTGATTCATATTATTTATGTAAGACTTTAAACTTGATTACGTAATACAAATTTATTTCGTTTATAATTTGTTGTCCTATTAATGTTCTCTGTTTGAGATAATTTAATTTATTTTAACGGTTAAAATAACAGATCGAGAGTTGTCCGTATAAATATGTTATATTTTTAATATATAATAGTAAACATATATTTATAGAAATTTTATTTTTCTGGTTTTTCTAAAAAATTTAGAAATTATAAATTAGTTAGTATTAATTAATATATTTATTTATTTTAAATTATATTTTCGTTTTTACTTATTATATTTATTTTAAAATTTTTAAATAAGTTGAAAAATAGATATTGTAAAAATAAATATATGTAATTTAAAATTATAAAGGATATCGTAGATTTGTTTGCTTATAGCAGCTCCATTGGGAGTCTTAAAATGAAATTTTATTTTAAAAATTATATTTTTAAAATATGATAGTAAACATATATTTATAGAAATCTTATTTTCTGGATTTTTTTAAAATTTTAGAAATTATAAATTAGTTAGTATTAATTAATATATTTACTTCTTCTAAATTATATTTTCGTTTTTACTTATTATTTATTTTAATTTTTTAAATAAGTTGAAAAATAGATATTGTAAAAAGATTTTATTTTTATAAATTAAAAAGGATATCGTAGATTTGTTTGACTTAGTCCTATCGACTTATAGTCTCATGGTCATATCTTAGGAGATTTAGTTAGTTGTAACTAGGATTCTATATATTGCTTTGTAAATTCTGTACATTTTCAAAAGAGAATACACAAACTTTCAAATAGTAAAACTAACATTGATCCATTATGCTACCAGATAAGCTTTGTCAATTCGGTTGCCACAATAACTTCTTTTAAATTATTTTTTCATTTTTACTTATTAAATTTATTTAAGAAAATGTACATGAAGTTGAAAAATAGGTTTTGTGAAGATTTTATTTATTATATATTTAAATTAAAAAGATATTGTAGATTTGTTTCCTTACATGGATACTAGGATGATATTTTTAGAGTACAGGCATGTTTGATCTAAAACATTTTTACCTTTAATGACTTGTTATTGTTTGTTCATTGTACCAATGGCATTTCATGTAATTTGTAACTATGTTTTTGTTATTCTTACAAATGTACTTCTATAATAATTTTATTAACATGTATAATGGAAAAATGATTTAAAATAAAATCAAAACTTGGATTAAATTTGATACCAAAGATTCAAATAAATGACAGTAAATTAAAAGAATCAAGTCAAAATTTACTAATTTAGTAATGATTGTGTACCCAAAATTTAAAAATTAATATCAATAAGGCTTTGTCTTAAATCTAAATTAAAATTAAAACTAAAATAAACAAATAAAGATGCCAAATGGAAACATGGTGGGGAAAGAGTTTATATTGAACCGATTAATTGCACATAGCTTTTATTTTATTAGGGTTTATAAAGCAAAAATAAAACAAAGAACTTAGATATTTGTGTACGAACCTCACACCGAAGAAGTTAGACATTTGAATGATGTCGATGTCCCTCATGATGTCAGCCATGATCATGTAGGCAAATGGATTAAAAACCAGACTGCGAAAGCTATAGCCCACAACAAAGTGGATCCAATAACGAAGATGAACTTCACACACGAGGAAGTTATTGTTGATGACAACATACAAGCCTCAGAGTTGACGACAATCACTCCATTAATTTAAACTAATTTTCAATTATAATAAAATTTGTTATGTTAGGTTTAATTCCTCTCTACTATTCTTCTAATTTGTTTTTGTGCAATTTAATTTAAATTATCTTTCAATTTTCCATAATAATACATAAACTTTAGAGAGCTTCCAAAAAAATGCACAAACGAATTTATTTTCCCATATTAATTCACAGACTCACTATTTTATACTGTCCCTTGGGCTAAAAGAAGCTTAGTTTATCTATAATAATTAAAAAGGCCCAATAGTAGAAAAATCTAGACCCGACTTATTTAGTAATCCGACAAAAGGTATTGGGCTTTTTCTAAAACTCAAAAGGCCTAATTAATCAGATCTGTTCAAAAAACACAGGCAGTCTTATTTGGGCTGAAATTTATACTACCCATTGGGCTACAAGGAGCTAAGTATTAATATAATTATATGGCATAAATAGAATTATTGGGCCCAGAAAATGATTTTTTTCTGGCGTAGTCCTTATCCGATGCCGAGTGGGAGTTGAAAGGATCATCGTCGGAGTTGATGGGCTAAAAGTCAAACCGTTTCTTTTTCTGTTTTCGTCTCCTTTTCAAATTCCTCTGATCAAGTTTCCTACTTTCGCTGTCGCTGCATACTTTTTCCGGTGAGATCTTTTTCTCTGATTTTGTGTTACTTTTTTCAGGGACCGGATCAGAGAATCAAGGATATGAATTTATGTCTATATAGAGTTTTTGATTGATTATTCATTCTGCTCTGTTTGGGAAATAAAAGTGTAGACATATCTTTGGATTATTTGCTTGATGCGTTTTCCTCTGTTTCTGGAAATTATCATCTCTGTTGATCACTAAATTTTGAGTACGGTTCAAATACCTTGGTTTTTTTAGCGTAAATTGAAGCTATGTTGTGTGTTTTCAATCTCTAATAAGAAGAGTTTTCTGATTGACAAGTTTGTCTTTTGATATTTGGTTCACAGACAATGGATGAATTGCCAGATCATTTAGTTTGGGACATCCTCAGAAAGCTTCATACTACCAATGATAGAAACGCAGTTTCACTCTCATGCAGGCGTTTCTATTCTCTGGAAAACGAGCAAAGATACTCTCTTCGAATTGGTTGCGGTTTAGTTCCTGCAACCGACGCATTGCTTTCTCTCTGCAAGAGGTTTCCAAATCTGTCCAAAGTAGAGATTATATACTCTGGATGGATGTCAAAACTGGGCAAACAACTTGATGACCAAGGCCTTCTTGTTCTCTCCACTCACTGTCACTGCCTCACTGATCTCACTCTTAGCTATTGCACCTTCATTACCGATACTGGCATTCGTCATTTGTCGTCGTGCCCAGAGCTTTCTTCCCTTAAGTTAAATTTCGCTCCCAGGATCACTGGTTGTGGTGTATTGTCACTTGCTGTTGGCTGCAAGAAACTCAGGAGACTTCATCTTATTCGATGCTTAAACGTGGCAAGTGTAGAGTGGTTGGAGTATTTCGGAAAGCTTGAGACTTTAGAAGAACTCTGCATCAAGAACTGCAGAGCCATTGGGGAAGGTGATTTAATCAAGCTGAGAAATAGTTGGCGGAAGCTTCGAAGTCTGCAGTTTGAGGTAGATGCTAATTACAGGTACATGAAGGTTTATGATCAATTAGCTGAGGAACGTTGGCCGAAACTGTTGGTTCCATGTGACAATCTGGTGGAGCTCAGCCTTTGGAATTGTATCATAGCTCCTGGTAGAGGGCTCGCTTGTGTGCTGAGAAATTGCAAGAACCTCGAGAAGCTTCATCTAGACATGTGTATTGGTGTCAGCGACTCAGACATCTTAGCATTGGTCCAGATAGCTAAACACCTCAGAAGCATCTCACTCCGCGTCCCATCTGATTTCACTCTACCTCTTTTAAACAACATCACCCTAAGATTAACCGATGAAAGCCTCGGTGCCATAGCTCAACACTGCTCAAAGCTTGAATCTTTCAAGATCTCCTTCTCGGATGGTGAATTCCCTTCGCTCTTCTCATTCACCCTCCAGGGGATAATCACTCTGATCAAGAAATGCCCGATTCGCGAGCTTTCGCTTGACCATGCGTGTTCTTTCAACGACATGGGAATGGAGGCTCTGTGTTCAGCTCAGAATCTAGAGATCTTGGAGCTTGTCCACTGCCAGGAAGTGAGCGACGAGGGTTTGATTTTGGTGAGCCAGTTTCCTACTCTCACTGTGTTGAAATTATCAAAATGTCTTGGAGTCACAGACTATGGTTTGAGACCACTTGTAGGATCTGAGAAGCTGGAGTTGCTTGTGGTCGAAGATTGTCCTCAGGTTTCTAGAAGAGGTGTTCATGGTGCTGCAACCTCTGTATCTTTCAAGCAAGACTTGTCATGGATGTACTGAGATCGCATTATTCGCTTCCTATGTATTACTGCTATGAGATATTCGGTCTTGGGGGGTGTCGGTCGAGTCTAAGATGAGGTCATGTAGGTGTACATAAACGGTGTGGGCTCTCTTGGATGACGTATTGACTAATGATATGCTTTTCTAAAAGTTCATTGTTACTCTTTAATTTAAGTAAGAATCAGTTGTCTATAAATATAAATATAGCGTCATAATCAAATAAAATTTTTAAAGTTTTTGACTGATGTCTTTCCAATCAAAAGCTAATTATCAAGTCATTCTGAAGATTTTATCTTGAGATTTTCCCAATATTTCGCATAGTTATTGCCACGTTTGATTAGGTAATAGATCCTCCGTTCAACTGGACTGACTTCACAGACAATGTTGAGATCTTCTGTCGGTAATAACTTTCACCATCTCAATTCCAAACGTACTCATTTCTAAGATCACTTCAAAAAAATATTCGGTCAAACTTATGATTGTCTCTTGAACCTATATTTATCTTTGAAGTCTGTAATTTTAAATCCTTGTCAAACAGATTTTGAGATACTCTACAGTAAGAGTCTTACTATAGATTGACGTTTTATGCCAAATAAACATCCCTGTAGCTTTTTGGATATTTTTCAGAATGGGATCTTTACATGATCTCTAATATTGTTAATTTTAAGTTTAATACCTATTTGAAAGAATTGTATTCAAACAGTCGCGTCTGTTGACGCCAGCATTAGTCAATTTAAGTGATCACGCGCCTTACGTAATCTAACCGATGTCATTTCTACAAGTCAGATCGTTTGGATTGCAGAACACGATTTGCCCGTTGATCGTTTCCTGATATTTATTAGGCCTAAGTTTTTGTCTAGGCCCAAATTATCCCCTAATTGTCATTTACGTTAACACGACTTTTGTTTTTATGGTAGTAACTCATTATCATTTTACGTAAATTTACAACATTTTGCAACAACATAAAATTATGGCTATGCATAATGACACCAATACGTAGTTTTGAAGAAAAGCAAAATCGTCTCAAATAACTATATTACTGTGGTGACTAATTCGCCTGAACTCTTAAGATCAATAAAGATAGTTAACTCCTTGTTCTTACAAGACCAAGTGGTCTATGTCATTTACTTTATTCCACGATTGATAATATATTTTAATAAAAAAAAAGGAAAAGAAGATTTGATAATATCAATCAGATGTTTGAAAAGAACACAAAGATAAAAAATAAAATAAAAACTTAAAAGCTTGTCTTCCTCCATTGAAAACAAAAGGATACAAACTTCCACTTGGCATTGTGGAGGACAGGCGCATAAATGTGAAAGATTTTACCGTCTCATCGAAATTGACAGCAGTATCTTTTAATTATCTCAATAAACAAAAATACTTTTACCATAATCTTTTAAAAGTTGTATCTTCATCCAAACCATCAATTAGTACAAAAATTATTCTCAAAATAAATTAGGAGAAAATACAAACTGAAAACAGTAAAATCCTTTTGAAATTAATTAAATTAATCATATCATCTATAAAATGGTTCCAAGGACACACCGGTTCTTATATACAAAACCAAATCAAACATTTGCACTGTGTCGCTGTTATAAATGGAAATGGAAAATACCATTGGTGGTCATCGTCAACGTATCGAAGCTTGTGGGTCATCCGAAGAAACGCCGGTCAGCATGGCCTTCTTCGGAACCAAAACTCCGTTTTCTAATGTGATGGCAACTGAAAACGTAACACCCTTTAACGGACCGACTTCATTCGATATAACTTCTCTATTCTCATCAAGCCCAAAACCAGAACCCGATAACACGCGTCGGGTCATGGATGATTCCATCGCCGCCGTGGTAGGGGAAAATGTTCTGTTCGGCAATTTAAACGTTGTCTCCGATAACATTCCCGCGACGGAGACCGAAGGCGGCGACGTGAAGCTGTGCCGGAAGATGCCGCAGAAGAACGGAGGATTCATAGGAGTGAGAAAACGTCCGTGGGGAAGATGGTCGGCGGAGATAAGAGACAGGATAGGGCGGTGCAGACACTGGTTAGGAACGTTCGATACGGCGGAAGAGGCAGCGCGTGCGTACGACGCTGCGGCGAGGAGGCTTAGAGGGACGAAAGCCAAGACCAACTTCCAGATTGCTCCTGTGTTTCCGGAGGAGATAGCTCAGGCTCAGTCGTCTACGACGGATTATGAAAGTAGGAAGAAGAAGAAGAAAAGGGTGAATGTGAAGAAGTGTGTTAAAGTCACATCGGTTGCACAATTGTTCAGTGATACCAATATCATAACTTCTTCTATGGACCTTGATTTGAAGTTGAGTTTTAGGGTTGTTTAGAAAGTCTTAGATCTCTTGTACTTGAGTGGTTCAGTAGTTTCATTACCATTTTTTTTTTTTTGGTTGGACTACTTTTATGTGTGGTACTTTTGTTTCTTGTTGTTGGTGAGCTGAAGCAAAGGATCATAATCTTGGTCTGTTGGCATATATCGTTACATGTTGTTGTTTATCAGTACTATCCCTCTTTTTTTTCCTTTTTATATATGACTATAAATTGTTGTAGAATTAATCAACACTGTCAAATTCAAACTGACTAAAGTGCCAATACATAATGGATGGGTCGTATAGACATGTATAAATCATGGGCTAAGTTACGTTTGCATGAATAGTGAAATAAAGATTTTGTTTGTGCAGTAGAACCTAGGAACTGGTTATTAGCATAGCTGAAACTGATAGCTATGAAAGTTAAAGTACAGTAAAAACTCTATAAATTAATATCTCATATAACCCTATAAAAGTTATTGGGCTTTTTCTAAACTCATAAGGCCTAGTTAATCAGTGGTGTTATTTTCAGCTTTTGGTTCAGCATTTATAAGAGCTGGTGTTACAAGTGTATCTCTGACTTTGAGAAATTGTACTTTGTACCATAAAACCTGAGGAAGAAGAAAATAAGTTAGAAACTATTGAAATCCAAAAAGCACATAACAATGTTGCTATTGAACTATAAGAAATGTTACCATATGCAACGACATTTCCGTTACGTGTGAACCAATCTTACCAGAAAAAGAATAAATAAAAGTACATAAATACTTTTTGTTGACTTTTAAGTGAAACATTTTGAATACTATTGTACCTTATAATTTGATATTTTCTCAAGTTTCTGTTCCTCGTTTTGAATTGTAAGAAACAATTACGGGTACACTTGAGCTAATTAAAAAAAGTACCAATTTTAAACACATATCAAGTCAATAAACATCTGTTTGTGCTTAATCCCACAGCCGCACTCAACCTCAATCAAGCGCGGTTAAATTAAGGGACATAATCTCAACCGCACGTTCAATTTCTTCCTCCGATATGATCAAAGGCGGAACAATCCTGACAACATTTCCTTTGCCCGCCGTCAAAATGAGAAGACCCGAATCCCGGCAAGCGTCAACCAATGCATTCGCTGGAACATCGAGTTCCACTCCTATGATAAGCCCTTCGCCTCTCACATCCTTCACATGCTTATTTCCTCCCAATTTCTTCACCAACAGTTCCTTAAAGTATCGACCTTTGCTCGAGACACTGGACAAGAAAGAGGGTCTCGATACCTTATCAAGAACAGCGATAGCTGCACTGCAGACAAGAGGGTTCCCAGCAAATGTGCTTCCATGATCTCCGTATGTTATGGTCTCAGCAACTTTTTCAGTCACAAGCACCGCTCCAATTGGCAAACCACCGGCTAAAGGCTTTGCAACCGTCATTATGTCAGGAGTTACACCGAATGCTTCATATGCCCAAAGGTTACCAGTTCGACCCAAACCACACTGAACCTGGAGATGTAGAGAACAAAAGAACAAGAAGAGAGGAGCCGTAGCTCGCAAATGAGACGACTTCAGAAGGAATGAAATCAAGAACATTGAAAGATATTGCACCATGTACCTCATCGAAGACGAGAAGAGATCCAGCAGCATCACAAGCAGAGCGAAGAGATAGGAGAAACTCTTTTGTGGCAGAGTAAATCCCACCTTCTCCTTGAATAGGTTCCACAAACACAGCAGCTATTTTACCCGAGCGGATAAGGTCAGTGGCAGCTTGAATGTTACCGTATTCCAGGAATGTTACACCCGGCATGATGGGTTCGAAAGGAGTTCTGTATTGTTCTTTGCTTGTCAAGGCAAGAGCTCCTAAGGTTCTCCCATGGAAGCTGTTTGAAAATGCGATGAAGCCTGTCGCAACTTCCTTGTCTTCAGGATGGGTGAATCTCTGAAACTTTCTTGAAAACTTGATGGCTGCTTCGTTGGCTTCTGTTCCAGAGTTACAAAAGAATACACGGTCCGCGAAAGAACTTGCCACAAGGCGTTTTGCAAGGTCTATCTGCAGGGAAGTTAGAACGTTTCAGACTTTAGCAATGAATACGAAGTATAAATTAGCATGAAGGCATACACAAAGATTAAGAATGGCATACAAGGCCTAAACATAATTTTCAACCCTGCGACTAAACATTACCAATGTGACTACTGCTCTATCCTGAAATATCTCCCTGTAACACTCTAAATGGCTGGAAATAAGAATCAAAGCACGTGAAACTATTTTCAGAACGAGATCCCAGTAGTAATCAGTAAAACACAGTTAGTAACCAATACAGCGATGTACAAATGTGAATGTATTGTAGAAACTAGAAAGTTTGATGAAATCTCACAGTGAAAGTCATTCTCTGAGAAAATCCCTATTCAAGCGCATACACATACTTAGTTAAAAAACTAATCCCACATTTCCTAGCATCGTCTAATCGCACAGAGGATAAAGAACCAATAAAAGTTTCAAGCTTTCACCAGAGATGATAAAATTCAGTAAATTGTAATACACAAAAATATAGGATTCTAAGCATAAACAAAGATCATTTCGAAAAAGCAGTACCTGAGGAATGGTGTAGTAGACATTGCTGACATGGGCAAGAACAGCAGCTTGCTCAGTGACAGCTCGAAGCCAATCAGGATCACCATGGCCAAGAGCATTCACAGCAATTCCAGATGCACAATCCAGATACTCTTTCCCTTCTGGGTCGAACAATTTACAACCTTTACCACTTGAGAGCACCACAGGAGCACGCGCGTAGGTTCCCACGAGAACTTTCGCTTCCTCTTCAATCACCTTCTCGCTCACACTCGCTTTAGCCGACACCCTCGCTTGTTCGCCTGCGTTTGTCAATACGCTCGCAATTCTGCCGTTGAACCCGATTCGGGTTCTGATGAACGGTCGCTCAAATCGACGGCGTAAGAGGCCAATCTCCGACAACGGTGCGCGCGGCTGGGTGATTTGGTCAAGAGACGCCATTTCGTGTTCCTTTTTACTGTTGTTATGCGTCACCACAATAAAGAGTCGTCAAGACAAAGAAGCTCAGCTTAATTCTAGGGCTTTAGCTTCTAAGGCGACCAACGATTATTATTATTAAAACTTTTGGAATCCGAATGTATTACATCTCTTTCGTAATTACGATTAAGGAATTACATAAGTTCTATAAACTGAAATTAGCAAGTTGTTTATAACGAAGAGTAGACAAGACTGCAGAGATTATAATATTTCATAGTCGATCAATCAGATTACAAAGTAGTAAAATGTTTTGAAAAGTGTTACATTGATAAAAAAAAAAAAAAGTCGATGTAATCTTGCAATACATCTTACCAGTGGTCCAGAGATAATACGAAAGCAGAGGAAAAAAAAGTGTACATCTATTATCTATGTAGATAATTACATCTCATCCTATGACAATGGGAGAAAGATATGAATCATTAAGGAGAATGGCAGAGCAAAAATCTTACTACCAGCTAAAAAAAGAAGATATGTCAGAAAACACTTAACCATAAACTTGAATCACCTCCTCCCACCTTCAGGCGAATCTTCTTCAACGGCCACATGGGAAATGGATGAAGGATATATAGGATTAATCTATGTTCCTCATATTCATTTAGTTACAGTTAAAAAGCATGTTTTGTGGAAAGGAAGTATAGTTGTTTGGTTGTGATGGGAAAAACAAAAGAATGATATGCTTATGGCTCGTTGTTCAGCAGACAACTTCAGGGCTCTGGTCGTTATCTAGAGGCACGTTTAGGTCAGGGAGGAAGAAGGAGGAGCCTTGTTCGAAAGCCAGTTTGCAGGAAAAGGCAGATTGTGATTCAGCCTGCATAATAAGAGCTACTTGAGTTATATTCCGTATGATTGATGAGTTCATGTCTAGATAGAGAGAGAGATGGGCTCACCTTCATCTTCTTAAGAAGGTTATTTCTTGCTCTTTGTTGCTCGACCAAATTGCGCATAATTGCCAAGTCCTGATCAAGAAATTGAAAAACCAACACTAATTAAGATTAGCACTTGGAGTTGATATATAGAGACGAAAAGAAGAAAGGGCAAATGGAGGTTATACATTTTTCAGGCCTTTACTTTCCTTCAAGAGCATGATCTCTTCCTCTTTAAGCTCAGCCAAAGTCTGTCAACAATCATATACTAATTAGAGAACAATAGGTTCGAATAGGACAAAATGTCAAACCATATATGTCTAAATATAGAAACAACGAGATTCCCAGGCAAAGCTTATAGACTATATGTCTCAACAGATTTAAACAAGCCATGAGGCTGGTCAGGATTGCTCAATGTCTGGGCTAAAACTAGTAATATTATCTTGAGAAAACCAGAAAAAAACTAGTAAAATTGTCTTTTAACAGTGTCAGTAACTAAAGAAGCAGTTTCTTTGTAGTGCAATTTTTACCTTTTTCTTTCTTGATCTCTTGAAAAGGGTTGTTGTTATTGCACTCGTTTGAGAAATCTGAAGACACACAATACCATCAATAATCACACCAAACGTATACCATAAAAACAATTTAGTTTTGTATTCTATATCATTTCTATAAAGAAACCACACACCTACCATCCCAGAGAGACTTTAGAGGCACGATAAGGTCACCTCATTAGCATTAACAAACAACAACTAAAACTTGGACATCTAATTAAAATTCCAAATCATGTAAAATTCAGAAGAATCTTATTGGTCAACAACAAATAGAATCACGTGAGCGGAGCGTGACTTGTTAGACTTTAACGCGTGTGTCTTTTGGTCGTCACATTCACACGTCATGCTTTTCCTCTTCCAACCCCCAAACTAGTGTCACGTATTCTCCACACCACCACCACTTTTCCTTATTATTACTTTTTTTTTTTATTAAACCCAAAAATTCTCTCTTCTTTAGTTGACGACTCTACACTTTGGTTTTTGAAAAGCAAATGCAAATCAAAGTCAACTTAAAAATTAGAAAACAATCTTAACTAAATTTTGTAAAAGAAGCTAACTCAACAGACTGTCACCAATATAAACTCACGGACGAATCACAGTACCCAATCCTCCTGGCAACAACTGACGACTTTGACCACTGGTCCTGAGTGCAGACTACTTACTACTGTCCACTGCGCCACATCTGATAACTGCCCTCCCCACTAAACCCTACCACACACGTACCTAATCCACTCATACACTAAACCTAAATTCAATTCCACGAAAACGCCTCCCTAACCCCAGATTATAAATAACGCCAGCGATTCTCTCTCGCATTGACCGAGATACCCTCTATCGTGGCAAGGTGCTCAGCTGGTGACGAGGGGTAGTTTCGTCATAAGAAAGGCAATGAATGTGTTTTTTTCTCTCTTTAGCATTGAATTCTTCAACGGTGATTTGACCAAAACGACCTCCCTTGATGTGAGGGCTTTTAGGTCTTTCCGTAAAGCAGAAAGAGATGACTGGGATGCCCAAAAGTGGGAAAACGTGACTCTTTGTGCAAAGAACTAAAAGCAGAGATCACCGAATTTATCAGTTTAAACTTAAATCGACAGTGTTTCCAAGAAGACAACAAAAGAAATCAAGAAAAGATAGATTCAGTTTCTTGGAAAAGAAACAAAACATCATCAGATTGCCTAATTGAGTTGAGTCCACGGTGGGGGTATTTCGGTCAACGAAAAGTCGGTGTACCTACATGATCGAGGAAGACGATCGTGGATCCTTAAATGACAAAATTACCCACAAGCGAACAACTAAAAACGTCTCGTCGTGTGGGTAAGGACAGGGACATAAGCGGCAGTAGATCAGCCCAAACAACAAAGAAACTCGAAACTAAGATAAAATAAAAAAAGAATATGACAGTGTAAAACGCCGCATCACCAGAGGTAACTTCGTCACATACACACACAAAACGACCCTTACGAGTCTAGGACTGTCGAAGAGTTTTCAAATCGGATAAACCAAAAATTGAGGGAAATGATCGGACAAACCTTAGATCTAAAGGCCTCGGATGGTTTCACGGCGCCACTGGACTCCTCAAGGCCTTCCACGGTGCTAGCACCGCCGCCGCTGCCGCCTCCGCCGCTAAGAGACGTGGCGCCGCTCCAGGAAAGTGGCGTGGTGGGGCTGGCTCGCGTCTGTTCTCCTTTCTTCGATCTCCGTTGACGCACGCTCCATTTCAGCTTGAGAGGAGACGCGTCGCTCTTCTCCGTCGGTGGTGGTGGCGGTTCCGAGTGGCGTAGCCGAAGCAGAGCGTCTGCCACCAAGGCATCGTCAGACATGGCCACTCGAATCCAGTTTTCGCCGGACATAGTCGGAACTTGGACCTTTTAGAGAGAGAGAGAGAGAAGAGATGGTGGCGAAAAAGTAGAGAGGAAGATATCTCTGTGGCAAATTAATGGGTGAATTGTATATATATTGAGTTTTATTGCACAGTTAGATTGGAACTCATTTTTATTTTTTTCTTTATTTCTTTTCCTGATAAGTGTGGGACCCTCTTGAATACATACGTAGCATAGACCATTTGTGGCAAGGTTTTTTATTTTATCGTGTCTTGGAATCGTAGGTAGCGTCTGGATACACGCGCGATAATCAACTACAGTAATGAGAATTCTTCGGTTTTTGATTTTGGAAACTCCGCGAGTTAGATGCTATGGTAACATGAGTTGGAAAAAGAAAATGACATGCTCTACTTTGATGGCTGGTAACTTATTATCATATACGATGATGGACTATTATTATTAGTATATCTTTTTGAGTTTGTTATTTTTTTGCTTTCACATTTATGTATTCAATTTCTTGGTCACGTCAACTCCTTGCTCGTTGGTCGTCCAGTACGGTGATACATAATACTGTCATAATCTATAAATAACTCTAATTCGTCCAACGTCAATAACGAACCTATAAAAGAATTCCTTTTATAACAAAATAAACCATTAAGTAGTATATATATATACTATATATGTAAAACCAAGAAAAAATATACTGTATGTATGTACGCCAACACAAAGTATCCAAAAAGCTTTTTTGAATCTTAGATTAATGGAATTGGATCGTCTGACTAGACTAAGTTAAAATAGAACCATACAAAACAGAAGTTGTATGACCTTTTTAGACACGTGTCAGTTGCTATGTGGCTTTTGTTTTAACACTTAAGTGTAAAGAACACGCGTCAGGACATTAATGTGTTCCTGCAATACACATTCTTTGTGAGCGTTGTTATTCGTATTTAGTCGAACACATATAGAGACCAGCCTCTTGCAAAAAGATAGGTTCCGATTGTACGAAAACAGTCAGCGTAACATTTTACTTTTTGTCAACACAGTAACATATTATTTATCTTATCATCTGCCCTTGTTTAGAAGTTGCGAGATTTGAAAATGATACTTTCGTTCCTATAGTAGTACACTTTTTTAGTTGTAGCGTCCAATTTTAAATATTCTACGAAAATTCAGACTAGAATCCGCTATGCAAAAGCATGGCAATATCTATCAGTCGTATGATATTGTAATCTAATTTAATCCAGTTAAAAATTAAAAGTGCCTAAGAACAAGACTTAGCGAATCCCTTCTAGACCTCACTAACGTAAGATTTACGTTCTCTGAGTCAGTGACGAATGACGATGATGGTTTAATTTGACTCCCTTTATTTTTAGCCGAAAGCAAATAAACCGTGTCGAATCCGGTTTTACGTAATCGCGTGATCATTTCCGGTTAATAGAGAACCAGACTGAGACCATCATTTCGCTTGAACAAGCTCCATCATCATCAGGTTCTTCTTCGTCTACCCACTCTAAACCCTAAAAGCTTTGGGGGCCGCCAAAGATTTAGATTCCATGGCGCTTCATCTCGCCAGACGTAAACAAAGGCTACATTCTAATCCATCTCTGATTTACCTATTCTCAACCTCCTCATCATCTCCACAAGACGGTAACGAATCCGGCGAACACCCCTCACAATCACCGTCTTCTTCTTCTTCTTCTTCGGATTTTAAAACCTCTTCGTACTTCAGTGGTCTCAAGAGCAGCCTGAAACATAATCCTCAGCCTGAAGAAGGGAAGAGACAGTTTGCTAGATTCGATACAAAAGCTCAGAATCCGGCACCGTCGCTCTTCGGAGGCCAAATTCAGGATATCAGGAGGAATCTGAACGAGTTCCGAAGCAGAGCAGCAGCTCCGCCGCCGAGGGATTGGCAGGATCTTTATAAACAGGATGTTTTATCAAAATCTGGAGATTCGCATGGGACTCGTAAAGTGGAGGCTGCAAAATTTTCAAGCATTAAGGAAAACTTAAGGCAGATGAGGCCACAAGCTAACACCGAGAGCAAATGGGCCAATTTATCAGGGTTGAAGACGAAGTTCAACGAAAATCTCCGTTCAAATGTAATCGGAGGAACAGAAGGATTGCCAATTTCAGTTTTTGGGAAGGAATTAGAGCAAGGGAAGAAGAATGAAGATGAGACTGAGGAGATGAAATCGGAGTTAATCAGGAGTTATGACACAAAGGAATTGGGAGAGAAACTAAGATTGTATAGACCACAAGGAAAGAAAGAAGAAGGTTGGTTCTCATTGCAGGAGCTGAATCAGAGGCTTGTTAAGCTGAGAGCGATGGAAGATGAACGAGAACAGAGCACGATGATAAAGCAACCCTCCATCGTCAAGGAATTGAGGTCCGAGATGCGAAAAGTCAAGGCTGAGGAAGCAAAGAAAGTTGTGAAATTTGATGTTTGGGGAATTTTAGATGGTACCCCTAAGTATTTGCTTGAGCCTCCAAAAGAGCAGCTAGTTGAAACTGTAAGTCTCTTCGTTCATTGAATCCCTTAGCTTGTAGCTATTTAAGAGTTTCTGGCATTGATTATGTTAATGTATGTGTAAAATCAAATGCAGTATTTCCATTCGGATAACATGTCTTCTGCGGAGAAGATGAAAATCGAGCTTGCAAAGGTCAGGGAAGAGTTCAAGATGTCGGAATCGGATTGTGGCTCTGCACGTGTTCAAGGTAATTTTGATTATTATCTCTTCTGATCGATGTTGGCTTTAGCTATTAGAAACGATTTTTTACATTTCCTGAGGCTAAATTTAAGCAGTTAAATAGAGGTCATTTTCGTTTGTTGTTTATTGTGAACAAGTGTTGGTTTAGCGATCTCTATGGTTTTTCCTTGTAGTGGCGCAACTGACCACTAAGATCAAGCATCTATCTTCTGTTCTACACAAAAAGGTAAACTTTCAATATTTCTTTTCATGAAGCTACCGGCGCCTAATTTCTACAGTAACCTAATCTGGCATCCTATGTAAACCCTAGGACAAGCATTCGCGAAAGGGACTTATAGCAATGGTGCAGAGACGGAAGAAACTGCTGAAGTATATGAGACGAACGGACTGGGACTCTTACTGCCTTTCACTGTCAAAACTCGGCCTTCGTGACAACCCAGATTACAAGTTTTAAACTTTTATGCAAGTGACATAATGAATCGTGATCCTAGTTATACTCTCTTTGCTCTTTTCATTTTGGCAAAAGAGAAAACGTTGGTCTCTCTGATCAATCGTTTTGGGGAGAAAAGTTGCTCTACTACAGTTTTGTTGCAGGCTGTTTAGGCAGAGAGATTAAAGTTGTGGGTTTCTTTCGTTGACATTGTCTTTATTACTGGGAATGTGATAATAAAAGTCAATTTTAGAACATATCTTTCTCAAAGTTTCTTTCTTTTACTTCCTGTATATCCCGAGCTTCCATGGATCATCTTATGGCTGATGTTGCTCACCGACGAGCCTTCTTAACATTCTCGGATCTAGAGGATATGATTGGGTACTTGAGGTATAAGACCCAAAAAAAAGAAAAAACAGAAAGAGAGTGATTGATATATGCCTTAATGGCTGTTATGGTGGATTCAGACTCTTCGATGATGCTTGCTTTCATGTACTTTTAATTTTATCAAAGAGAAATCATAAGGAAGAATAGCTGAACATATAAAGAAAAATCAACTCTAACATACTTTTAAAATCAAATTAAGATAATCTCCATTCAAACCATTATGCAAATAACTTTTTCTTCACAAATGAATCCGAGTTCTTCAGCTATCTTCGGCTCAAATGATTAGTCTAGACAATTTGTCACCATCTCTTTCATTGGCACGGGATGCTATAGTAAGCAACTCAGAAGAATCCTTGCAAATTAAACATCCATGACGCAGCAAGAAGTTCTGGAGTTTTTTAGTTGGAGTAAATCCACATGGCGGTACGATTTTCCTAAGAGATGGATTTGCACATACCATCCAAGTGAAGAGTCCATCATCAGCCTCACAATACTTAAGGTTAATTTCTCTTAAGCGTATGCAGCCCTGCACAACATCCTTCACTCCTCTTGATTTCACTTTCAAGCATCCTTTCAGATCAAGATGCATCAAGCCTCGACATCTTTTGCTGATCATATCTAAGGCTTCGTCATCGATCCAAGTTCCACATGCTCTCAAAGACACCAACTTTGGAAGCTCAAAGTCTACTACACCAAGACCCTTTATGCTAGTGCATCTGCTGATATCCAAAGATTTTAGGTCGCCACAATTCCTCAAAACTTCATAAATCCCATATCTCGTGATACCAGGACACTGGGCCACGTCAAGAGTTTCTAAAAAAGGGCAATGACGTGATATCTTCTCAAGACATTCATCGCGTAAATTGCGGTTTCTAGATAGGTACAAAAACTTGATCCCCGACTTTATATCCAGTTCCTCGGAATATCCTTGCACTCCAAAATTCGTAGCTTCCATCATTATGCACTTGAGGGAAACACATCTTTCAATGATGCTGAAGAAAGCTAGAGCAGTTAACTTGGAACAGAAACTAAGGTTCAAAAAGGTTAAACGCCCAAGGAACTTCCGTAATTCCATAATCATCTCATCAGAGAGGAAACTTGATCCTTTAAGATTCAAATGAACAAGTGTTTGGTACTGACTCAGCAAGTAGAAGATCCCATCAAAATTGATACCGTGGCAATTGGAGAGAAGAAGCTTCTTTAGAGGAAACTTAGCATCAGCAATTAAATAGAGCAACTCACTAGACAGAAACGAATCCGAGAGATCAAGCTCAGACAAACAACGAGCAAATAAGAAAACTTCTTTGGAGAAAGACATCCTCGGCCTCATTCCGATTCCGTTGATCGCAAAAGACTCCAAATTCGGCGAATTGCGCAGAACGAATTCTATGCAATCAGATGTAATGAAATCGCAGTCACAGTAGATAATTTCTCTCAAGAGTAGACAATTTTGCGACAGAGCAATCAAACATGCATCTGTGATGAAATAATTTCCAGAAACGTTGATTTTCAACAGACCTTTGAGATTTGACGAAAGACTGATAATTCCAGAAGCAGAGATGTGACTCCGACAAGTTACAAGATCGCTTATGTCAAGCTTCTCTAGCAACGGAAAATTCACTCCGATTGAAACCAAATCGCTATCGCTAAAACCCTTGAATCCACTACAGTTCAATTCCTTGACATTACTCATCTTCCTCTTCATCTCCCATTTCCCAAAATCTGGGAAACACGACATTCCCGACACATCGATTGATTCAAAATTTAAACCGGAAAGCGAAACTTTCAGAAGAATCGAATTGAGATCCTGATTGAAATCAAAGAACTTGATTCGTTTCAAGTTGCGGAATCGAAGGAGATGCCGATGGAGTAAAGGAACAGTCCGATCAGTGATGACGAAAGTAGAGCGAACGTGATTGGTGATGGAGAGGAAAGAGCTCGATACGACTGAAACAGCTTCCAGGAATCGATAATCATCTTCATCGATTGCTTTACAGATCAATTCCCAACATTCATCAGGCAAATCCATTGATTTCTGGACTGCAAACGAAACACAGGTGTGTCTCTTTTCTGCTCGTGAGGGATGGATTTAGCTATTTAGGGTTGTTTTTAACGATTACTGGGCTCCCACATCAGATTCTTTTTCATAATTGGGCTTGTTCCGGCCCAATCATCATATATATATGTAAGGCTCGTTATTCTTTTAAGGCTCGAAGAGGAGTATTATTATCAACTCTACAGCTGTGACTAGTCAGTGACCACTTGTGTCGGTAATTAAAGTTTGAAGAGGACAGACACAGAAAGTTCACATGAATAATGCTCAAAGTTTTGGAGCTTTGTACATTTAGAAAAAATAAAATATATTTGTTGGATTCACTCTTCAACTACGACTTGTCCTTTAGCTCACTAAATCCGCATGAATTGAATTTAGGCAATGACCCAATCAAATCATTTGGATTAATGTGCCTCGATGCAAACAACACTATCGAGAGATTACATAATCCATTCCCTATATTCTTTTTTGCTTTCTATCACATCATATCATCTATTAAAAAACAATAATGATTTCTTTCACGATCAAATAAATTTTATGTTATGATCTCTGAAACTCGTATAAAATTCAAACTTGCAACTAAATAAAAATGTAAACTTATATAGGACCAGCGCTTTAATTCGCAAAATATTAAAAACAATATCTTTTAGCTTTACGTATGAAAGTTTTTTTATTTTTTGGTCAACTAGTATAGTAATACAGCATCATCCATTATCTTATATACCTTGGGATGTTAAATACTGGTAATGTAGAGAAAATCAAAAATGAAAGATTCGGTAATGGAAACTGGAGGAGATACGACACTATCTCAATCCACAAATCCACGTCTTATCACCACGTCTGCTTGGTTTCTCTCTCCTCAGAGCACTCCTTTGGCTTTCAGCTTTTCCACCTTTTCATAACTGCCACATGAAGACCAAACACCTAAAACCTTGTCCTGCTCTCTGTTTCCCAACTCCAACAGTGTCTCTTGTCTCCATCTCCAGACAAACTTATTTCAAGATTACTACTACCATCATCTCCATTAAGAATCAGAAGATAGACCAAGAACAAGAAGAAGAAGCTTCATAGTTTCTTATTCTATCCTCTCTCTCCTTTTTTTGTCTTTTCTCTGCATGTTTGTGAAACCAGACAAAGATAAAATGTTTCTCTTTCGTCATTTGCTGTTTCAACTACCCATTTGGGTTCTGGGTTTCTCTTTCTTCTCCGTTGCTCTTGTGATTAAAGCAGAAGAATCTTCCGTTGTTTTCGTTCCTGCTACTTCCCACGAAATCCCTATTTCTCAGGCTTCTCAGCTTATGGGAGCTCAATCCCCAGGTACTATATAGTTTCCACCTTTTCAATTTTCTTCAAGGAGAAGACAATTACATCAAAATCTGGCAACTGATTTGAATGATTGGCATTTACTAGTTCGTGAAAATGCGGAAATGGGTTTGCTAATGGATGCCTAAAGGAATCGAATTTAGTTGAATCGATACTGTTTCTGGAAGAAAAATGATTACTTTCAGGATAATTAGGCAAATAATTGTTGGTGGGAATTTTCAGAAGCATCATAAGATATCACCAGTTGATGCAACTGCTGAATCAGATTCTAACACTGGTGAAAAAGTTTAAATCTTTTTAATTTTACTTTCT
Source organism: Cardamine occulta (assembly GCA_028015245.1). Taxonomy (NCBI): domain Eukaryota; kingdom Viridiplantae; phylum Streptophyta; class Magnoliopsida; order Brassicales; family Brassicaceae; genus Cardamine; species Cardamine occulta. The sequence continues at coordinate 20,742,351 of CM051369.1, read as the reverse complement.
CAGGACCTCCCATTGCTAAAGTGGTGCTTCGCGAGGACTTAAACAAGAAGCTTCTTATTGCTCTTATAGTCTCATCAACTCTCCTCTGTGTCACTGTCATGTTCCTTCTCTATCTCTTGCTATGGAGGTACAGAAATCTGAATAACAGCTTCACTGGGATCAAGTCAAAATCTGGTATTCAAGTCCATCTCTTATATCTTTACAACTGTCATTTCTTGGTTTTGTTCCTCTTTTATCATGGCTTATTTTGGTGCTTTTGTTATCTGAAGATTCGGTGAAGAGTGTATCCACGAAACCGATTGTACACAAGATTGATCCTGTGAGGAAAGGAACTATCCCTGTGTATGAATATCAACTGCTGGAGTCTGCAACTAACAAGTTTAGCGACAGTAATGTGTTGAGCCGAGGTGGTCGTGGATGCCTTTACAGAGCTTGCCTTGATGAAAAGTCCTCTGTCACTGTGAAGAAACTTGACGGTGGTGGGGAGACAGACATTGAAAAACAGTTTGAGGTTTGATCGGCTTGACCCATAAGATTCCACAGTATCCAAACCTTCTCATTCGATTAACCATAACTCGGTTTTTTCTTGCTCTTGTTTATTTTTTATGCAGACTGAGGTAGATTTGTTGGCTAAGATCAGGCATCAGAACACAATTTCCCTATTGGGGTTTTGCGTATATCGCCAAACGAGATGTATTGTGTATGAGTTGATGCAGAATGGATCTTTGGAGAGTCAGTTGCATGGTAAGGGATATGACCCAAGTTTAGGCATCTTTTGTTCCTTCTTTTCACATCTGATTTTCATTTTTTTTTGCTTTTGGATACTTTAAGGGCCTAGTCATGGTTCAGGTTTAACTTGGCAGCTTAGGATGAAGATAGCAGTTGATATAGCAAGGTAAAAGTCTGTTCATCGATACTACTTTCACACGTCTAGCAGTTTCCTGTGATCTTTTGTATGCTTACAACATTTTGCTTTCTTATAAAGAGGATTAGAGTATCTTCACGAGCATTGCCATCCTCCGGTAGTTCACAGAGATTTGAAATCATCTAACATCCTTCTAGACTCCGATTTCAATGCAAAGGTAAAAGAAAAAAAGATTGATATAATGTAGAATTATTCTTCACATATGAATAGTAAGGATCTGTTGCATCATTTACTTCTTCTCCAGATATCAGATTTCGGGTTTGCCACAGTGTTGACGACTCAGAACAAAAACCTTAACAGAGCTTCCGAGTATCTTCTTGATGGTAATAAGTGTATCTATCACTAATCTTTTTTTTTGGTTTCGATCTAGACATATGCCAAACGAGATGCTCAAAATTTTCTCTTTGCTTTATCTTTTAGGGAAAGTAACAGACAAGAATGATGTCTACTCTTTTGGAGTGATTCTCCTCGAACTTCTCCTCGGGAAGAGATCAGTCGAGAAACTATCATCGGAACCAGAATCCATTGTCACTTGGGTACATACAAATCAGAAACTTTCAGGAGAAAGTCTCTTTGTTTAGCAGATAAATCACACCTGGCTTATGATCTTTGTTATCTTTCTTGATTAGGCTGTACCTAAGCTCACTGATAGAGCTAATCTTCCCAACATCTTGGACCATGCTATCAAAGGAACCATGGACTTAAAGCATCTCTATCAGGTCAGCTTCAACAAAATCTCATTTTTCTTAGCACAGATTTAAGTACCCCACTAGCCAAATATGGAAAAAGATTAATTCTTTTTCTTTGATTGGATTGGATCCGGACAGGTTGCTGCGGTTGCTGTCTTGTGTGTCCAGCCTGAACCAAGTTACAGACCACTTATAACCGATGTGTTGCACTCACTCATCCCTCTTTTACCAGTAGAACTCGGCGGATCACTGCGGATTTTATAAAAATCTTTCCTTTTTCTTTTCTGTCTTTTCATATTATATGTATGTGAATTTTTCCTTTTGTTGGTTCTTCGGCGAATTCATATATCTCTGTTTGATCACTGCTACAAGAAATCTGAATACACGAGTTTTTACAAAAATGGATAGTAAAGTTAATTAATTAAAGCTTAGGCGAGAAAAAAAAGACAAAATACAACTTTGACTTCCTGACACAGAATAAGAGAGAGAGTGTGAAAATTGTGGACAATGAATTAAAAAAACTTATCCGTTGTCCGATAATCGTTGAATTTGATGCAATTTTGTCGATTCGCAAAGAGATCGAAACGGGACAAATTGGAATATGAAAGATGGAGGATCAGGATACGAAGCAGATAAGCAAAAACCCTATCATCAGTCTCAAGGATATTCCTCCTCTGGATCCATCATCTATCCCCATTCATTCCTCTTTGGTAATATTTTCATTTTAATCACACTGCAATTCACATCTTCTCTTCTTATCAATCTTGGGGTTCTAATCTCTGTGTTTCGTTTTGAAGACTGTTCTGTGATTTTCCTCATGATTTGGCTGTTTTTATACCAAATTCTGTCTTAACTTCCGATCATTGCAGGAGAAGGTTAGAAATATCTTAACTTTTGTTCTGTCGGATGCAATAATGAATCTTTGTTTTCTTTTGTCGATTTATTAGAAACCAAGAAGAATGATGGTGCCAATTAATGTGGCAAAGCAGAGATATGAAGAGAAAAGTGAGTTGAAGCTTAAAAAGGTGCATGAGGTTGAAGAAGACAATGCCATTTCTTCCTTCTCTAACATTCAGATTGATCCTAACAGCACAAGAAGCGCCGTAAGCATTACACAAGAGAAGGAGCTTGTTCCTACACCAGAAGAAAACACCAAAACTAAATCTAAAGGTTCTGTTTTTTATTCACCTCTTGATCAAAATATAGAGTCATCTTCTTCATTTTTTTTCACTTAGAATCTCGCAACTTTAAGATTTTATTCAATGTAAAGTTGTTAGGTTTTGGTTCAGTTAAATTTTGGTAATTTGTTCCATGCGTAGTCCAGATGAATTTAAGAAAGGGTCAGCAAAATCGGTTTTACACGAAAGATGTGCTTCCAAGCGTTGGAGACCTCCAGTTTATGACTGCTACAAAGTTGAGGGACCTTGCCATATGAGATTGTAAGCGAATCATTACTTACCTGCACTTGCTTCTATTTCTAATCGCAACCTTTTTGTATGAACTTGTGTTTTTTTCGTTTCTGTTTTTGGTTCAGATTTACATACAAAGTTGTGGTTGAGATTAGAGATTCTTCAGGGAAAACTGTTTTGGAGTGTTTTGGGGATCCCAAACGCAACAAGAAGGCTGCGGCTGAGCATGCTGCAGAAGGAGCGCTCTGGTATCTTGATCATGTTAGGCGAAACCAGACAAAGCCGCAACAGTGATTCACCACCTAGCCAGATGAAGTAACTGGAGAGTTTAGTAAAGTTTTATATAGTTCATACGAGAAAGGCCTAAAAGATTTTCACAGATGTTAGTTCATAATAGCTCGATCTATGAGTTGTGTACAGTGTTGATCTATATAAAATAATACTGTGACCAAACTTTTAACGATTATAATTTCTCTAACTTTTATTTCAGTCCTTGTTCCACTATATTTCTCCTTATGTTAATTAGTAAAGAACAAGAAGTGCAGATAAAACACAAACACAGACTCATCATCTAATTCTTTCAATTTGGATATTTTTCTTTTCTTTTCTTTTCAAGATGAAGTCTTGGTTGTGAGAACTCATCATCCAAGTTAGAGAGAGGTTTTGCTGGGTTAGGCTGAGGAAGAGAATTCAATTCTCTTGGGGAGTTTTCTTATTTCTGTTTTGTTGCATGTTTTTAACTTAAGAGTGCTTTGGGTTTGTTCTAACTCTAACAAAGATCAATAGGGATTGTTCTCATTTTCTATGTAAGATTTTTGCATTCTTATTTTGGTTTTGGTGCATTTTCACTGTCACAGAGACTAGAATAAACTTAATTGATGGAATAAGAATTCTAAGTAATTGTAAGATCTTATTACTTTTGTAAAGGCAAAAACAAGAATATTTCAAAACAAAAAAAAGGCAGCCACATCCACTGCTAACAAAAAGAAACAAATTTTCTTCTGCAGCATTCTCTAATTATGGAGGTGGTTACTTATTCAATACTCTTGTGATTCTAAACTAAACTGAGAAACACTTATTTCTGAAATCACAGGGTATAGTATTGCTGGATAGCCTCAATATCAAGTCCCTTCTGCTTCACTACTGATTCCACGTGACCTTTCAAGGTATGACGTTCCCTTAACCTGAAATTACAAGAGAAGATTGTTGTCAGGCCATATTCTGAGGAACATAATGTTATGGAATAATCAGTTACTTGAGCGTTGCCTTGCAACTTCAGCACGTCTCTTGGCTTGGTCTGCTATCTCTGAAAGTTCTCTGTAAGTGCTCTTGTCGTTGAACATATCTGAGGGTTGAGCAGGTTGTAATCCGTGAAGGGTACGTTGAGCTTGTGCCCATTGTGCTTCCCTCTCTCCCTTTCCATAGTCTTTCTTTGAAGTGAAAGCGGTCTGGACAAAGGAACAAAGTTAGAAAACAGTACTGCGAAAAAAAGAGTACACTTGTGTTCTTGTTTTCAGTACTGGTCTCAAAGCAAACCTTGTTCTCAATGACATTATCCCAGGCTCTTCCACTCAGAGTATATCGGATGATGAACTTGAGGAGATCTAATGGGATGTAGAAGACTATACTATAGAGCCAGATAACTCCTGCCCATCCCCATCCAATACCTCTGATTCTTGCAAAATCCCAATTTGCGTATACCGCAATGATAGTAGCAATCTTAACTCAAGAAACAAGAACATATGTCAGCATAGTTGAGGGTTCTTCTTCCACATTTATCATGTAAAAAGGACTGAAGCTTTAATTAGCTCACCAGCTGAGCTATGAAAAAGGCAGCGACCAACCAGAAGCCAGGACGTTCAACATATGACCAGCTACGTGACCTTGTGACAAAGATAAGCGCTTGGCTAACGATACTAACTTGGAGGTAAATAGCTGCTGTTAGCTCGTGTGGATTACCACTGATAGGCCTCACCCCAAACTTTGCCTGCACCAGGAGGAAACTGAAGATCAAAGACACTTACTCGAGTTGATGGATTGAGTACTCTTTTAAGTAAGGTAGTATCCTCTTACCGAGAAGAAGTCAGTGCTCTCTGCAGCCCAGAAGAAAACTACAGTCATGACTGCTAAGTAAGTGCCAAGAACAACGCCTGTAGCAAATATCTCTCTGAGTTTCCATGAATCAGGTAGTGGAGAAGGCTTTACTCTATCCTTTGATATCGTCATGATGGTACCATCATTGAGGATGGCAATGATCAAGACCATGAATGGTGAGAAGTCGAACTTCCATATGAGTGCAAGAAGCATAAAGCCCATGACTATACGGATAGTGATTGAAACTGCATAGATTGTGTAGTTCTTCATTCTCTGGAAGATGGCTCTACTCGTTAGGACAGCACTAACTATGACACTGAGCCCTGGCTCCGTTAGTACAATGTCAGATGCACTTCTTGCTGCATCAGTCGCATCAGCAACAGCTATTCCAATGTCAGCTCTCTTGAGAGCTGGGGCATCGTTCACTCCATCACCAGTCATACCACAAATGTGCTTCATCTCCTGGAGCCTCTTCACAATCTCATATTTGTGTTCTAATCAGACAGATGAAACAGATTCGTCGGTAAATACATAAAAATCCATTTAGAAGAAAAATGTTTCATAAGATTTTTATTGTTTTACCAGGGAAGACACCGGCGAATCCATCAGCCTTCTCAATGAGTTCATCAACAGGAAGGCTAGCTATAGTCTCATCCTTGTCCTGTCCAAGTAGAGCAGAAGATGGATACATGTTTGTGCCCATACCAAGCCTACGACCAGTTTCTTTACCAATTGCAAGCTGGTCACCAGTGATCATCTTGACATTAACTCCAAGGTCAAGAGCACGTCTGATTGTTTCTGCACTGTCATGTCTTGGAGGGTCAAAGAGAGGTAACAGACCAAGAAACTGCCATGGCTCTCCAGGGCTGTTTTTGTCTTTTTCAGAGACAGTCTGAAATTCAAAAGAGGAAAAAGTGCATTTTAAAAGAAAGAAACACATTTATCTAAAGTTTTGGGATTAGCACTAAAGCTTTTACCTGTCTGCCAACAGCAAGAGAACGAAGTCCTCTGTCAGCAAACTTGTCAATGATGTCATGAGCTCTCTTCTTTGCATCCTCCCGAAGGTTACAGAGCTCAATGATCTAAATATTACAGAGAAAATCAGTGGGAATAAACTTGAAAGCTCTTGAGAAAAGAAGGAAATGAAGAACATGAATTATATTACTTGCTCTGGTGCGCCTTTGCTGACACGGTGCCAGTTTCCATTACCATCAATGTAAGTTATAGCAGTGCGCTTATCCACAGGGTTAAAAGGAAAGAAATGGACTTCAGTGATGCCCTCTCTTGCTTCTCTGGGATCTCCAAGCATTCCTACAATACACGCATCAATAGCATCTTGGTTTTCAACTCTAGAGGCTCTTGCTGCATTCACAAGAAGCTGATCCTTGTCCAAATCTTTGACAAACACCTCAACCATGCTCTTGTCAACTGTAAGCTTGTTGAGTGTAAGAGTTCCAGTCTTGTCACTACACAAAACATCCATTCCAGCCATTTCTTCAATTGCTGTCATTCTCTTTGTGATAGCTCCTTGTTGGGAGAGACGGTGAGAACCAATGGCCATGGTGACAGACAAAACAGTTGGCATTGCAATTGGAATCCCTCCAATGAGAAGCACCAGAAGGTTGTCGATCCCATCTCTATACGCACGGCGCTGAATAGGATACATCACAACAATCTCGATGATCACACCAATCCCAATAGAGCAGATGCAGAAGTTCCCAATCGCAGTCAATACTTTCTGGAAATGGCCTTCTTGGTTTGTGCTGTCTACAAGATGAGCAGCTTTGCCGAAGAAAGTATGAACACCAGTGGCGATCACAACAGCTTCAATCTCTCCTTGTTTACAGGTGGAACCCGAGTAAACTTCTTGGCCCGGGTTCTTGGTTACTGGTAAAGACTCACCAGTAAGAGCAGATTGATCAACCTTGAGAGGATCACCATCCAAGAGACGACCATCTGCTGGAATAATGTCACCCAATTTGATGCTGATAATGTCTCCAGGCACCAATATAGCTGCCTCTTGCTCGCTCCACTTCCCATCTCTCAGAAGCTTTTCAAAACGATATTTAAAATTCATTAATCATCCACAATTTTGGCTAGTACGTACATTGAGCTAATAATTGTATAGCTTACCTTGGTTTTGGGAGCTAGACCAGCCATCAAAGCAGCTGCTGCATTACCGGCGTTGTTCTCTTCGATGAAGCTTATGGTAGAGTTGATGATAAGAAGAACCGTGATACCCACGAAATCTTGCCAATCCGGTGGCCTACCCTGCAGATGGTGTTATAAGTGAGAAAGATGGAAAGAAAGTGAGGAAGTGAGGTTAGGTGAGTTACTCCTCCGTTGGCCAAGGCGATAGCCATAATAGCAGCCAACTCCATGACCCATGAGAGAGGGTTCCACATAAACCCTAAGAACTTCAAAACCTTGCTTTCCTGTGTGATAATGGAAACTGGTTTTAGAAGGAGTTGCTTGGGAGTGAAGAAACAGAGAAAAAATGAAATAGGTTTGGAAGGTGTTTGTTTGCCTTTTTCTCTTCGAGCTTGTTAGGACCGAAGATCTCGAGGCGAGTATGGCCTTCGTCGCTGGTAAGTCCTTCCCTTGTACATCTCAGCTGCGTAAGCACCTCCTCAATCGGTATTTTCTCCTGTTCAATATCCGATAAATTTAAGTAAAAACTGGAATCGATGAAATCATAGGTAAATGTGACTGTGGAGAAGATAGTATACGAGATCGATGCCCTCGTTCTTGATATCATCCCAGCTACAATCTTTCCCCGCCATTTTCTTCTCCTGTCTATTTTACTTTCTTTTTCCCTCTTCTTTTTCAAATAGAAATATTTTCTCGATTTTTTTTCTTTTCTGCTGTTATTTAACGAAACAGAAGAAACAAAAAGGGAGAAAAACCGAAACAGACAAAAATAAAAAGAAATTATTTTGCATAAAAATGAAGGAAAAGTTGGGTTGAAGTTGGAGTGGTTTATATAGAGAGTGTGTAGAGAGAGAATGAGATTGAGACAAAGTCCAGGTCCTTGGCTCACTCCCGCTTTCATCTCCTGCTTCCACTAATCAACTGCCACGTGCCCCTCTCTCTCTTTCTCCACTAGCTAACTAACTATAACCATATTTAGGAGAATTTGCTCACCGTGAACAGATTGACTTATAGAAAACTTTTTCATATATTATTATACTTAAATCAATAATATAAAATTTCTTAATATGAACGAAAAAGGTATAATTCAAATACCAAATTGAGTCAAATGAGAAACATATGGAAGGATTTACTTTTAGACTATATTCAAAATGTCATCCAACTAAAAGCAGATAATACCAACGTCCAAAACCATATAAAAAAAAGCTAAACAAAATATCAGTACTAGCCAATGATTACTCATTTCCTGCCCGTGGCACCAACTCTTGGCTTGGCCTTGACCTCGCTTTCCTGCAACTCATTCAAAACATTGTCATCGGTTAAATACATACTAATTAATGTTTGGGGAACCTGATTATGAGTGACGCACACCTGTGGCAAGTGCAAGAAAATGCTACTCTTCGCATTTGCCGGGTTGTGATTTTCTGCACCTTTGCTCCAGTCGTAGCACGCCTATAATACATGTTTAAAAGCATCCATTTAGTCTATATATCATCTCAAGTTTTTGCAATACGATTATGCTTTTGCAGATAGAGCATCAGCATATACACTGAAAACCAAATAAGATTTATAACATACCGCGTATGCATATATTGACCCATCGTGGTTGAATGAACTGCAAGGAATTGGCTGATTGCACCTCGACATGGCCTGACATTCGTGGAGAACCCAATACACAACTGTTAGATGTTGCATAGTTTAGAAGAAAAAATCAAATGAAAGAGAGATGCAAGATGAAAATACCTTGAGTCTTTGTTTACTGTCCTTGTCCCAGAAATTGAATGCACCATCTGAGCCAGCAGTGGCAAAAGTGCCATGTACCTTAAAATAATACAAAACTCAAATCATCACTCACCATTGTACAGTCTTACTAGTTTCATGCTGTTCAAGGCTTTAAGACTACATATATGAGTATAATAACTACAGAGCCGAAGAGCTTACCGGGTGGAAATTCAGAGCATTGACTGAATATATCTCATTTCCATCTCTGTGGCATTTGAATGTGAAGTTTTTGGAATTTTGAGATTCATCCAGATGATGGACACCAACCCGTCCCTCAATTGAGCCAACCTATAAGAGAGCATTGGATCTAGTTATGTTTCACATGAACACTTTTTGTGATCTAGATAGAATCTGAAGATGTGACTGACAAAACAACCTCCTATCAAATCACTTTATTCATTACTAGAATAACCTATAGAACCTTTTTCAGAATGCAAAGATTAACCAAAATGTTAGCTTCTAATGAACAAGCCAATTCCTGTAACACTGAATTAAGCAAAACAAAATAGAAAATATTTAAGAAGACCTACCAAAAATCCTTGCTGATCAGGGAAGGCAGTAACACATCTCGTCTGGTACTTCAGAGGGGACTGGATTCTCTTGAACTCGGTCTACAATTTACACAAGAGAAACTGTTAATCTGATGTCGAAAGCCTGTTCATGAGCCAGAAGACCAGGAGACCTTTTCTTTGTATAATAGCATAAGGGCTTATATAATTTATCCATACGTCTGTGCTAAATTTATAATGAATTCCCGAAACTATGCAGCGTTCTTAGCACTCATGACTCTCATGCGCAAGTAATAATATAGACAACAAAAAATTTGTACCTGAGGATTCTGTAAGTTGAAGACAATCAGATTTCTGTCGGCAGTTCCAACAACCATCAGAGGATGTTTCACAGACAATGCATAACATTTATCTGGAAGCTGTTGGGTATGCACAGGATTTGGCTGCCTTGTGTCCCAATATCTGGAAGGAAAACCAATATAGTACATTAAATAAGTTAATCAGTCAACATTCTAGTATTTGCTTGATTCGTCACAGTATATAACTAACAATAAATCTTACTTCAATGT
>CM051369.1:20682123-20732123 GCA_028015245.1 Cardamine occulta | reverse complement strand
TTTATCCCAACTTCCAGTAGCGAGGAGATTCATTCCCGGGATCCAGGCCATAGCTACAATAGGAGCATCGTGCATAGCAACAGTTACAGGTTGACCACCTGACAACAAGGGCCACATTTTTGCTTGCTTATCACATCCACCACTAAAGACTGTGGTTCCATCATCTTTCCAAGCAGAACATAAAACCTTCATCACAAGTAAGGAAAAGGAATAGGCATCAGAATTCTAAGCAAACAAAAAAAAGAAAGCAAGATAAAAAGATAGAAAGCAATAAACATAATACCGGCTGATCATGTGATATTGATGCTTTCGGAGCACTGGCTATAGAGGCTCCACTACGGGATATTTCCCAACACCTCACCTGCAATAGAAGAAGAAACTCAAATATATTACATTACAATATAAACTCGTCCGTATTTCAGAGGGTGAACATGAAAAAGAACTCCATTGTATTAGAACTAACAAGTAAGATTGTAAGCCATGAAAAACAAAGGAGCCAAAGAATTAACAGAAAACCTGATTGTCCCATGAAGTAGCCACAAGTATGTCGGCTCTTGGACTAAAACTTAAACTCGAAATAGAATCTGTGGGCGATGGAGTGACCTGCAGGATACATACAAATTTTTGTGAAATATATACAAGAGATAAAAAGACGAGCTTTAAAAGATAACTCAAGATATACAAGGAAGTAAACACGTCCCACAAGAGATCATTCAATAGCAATTAAAAGTTGAACGGTTAAAGCTACAAAATAAGACAGTAACAAAGATTTTGAAAGCTTTCTAGATCAGTGATTAGACATTCTAAGACTTCAATTAGGCTTTCTAGATCAGTGATTAGATACACTAATAGAGGAATCTCACAAAAAGTTAACTAAGTCATGAAACCCTAGCACACCTAACCGGCAAGATTCAGTCAGGAATAAATCAACGGAGCTTATAAGTCTAAAGCTCGGAAAGCAAATCAACAGTATAATAAACCCGCCATAGAAACCAAGAGAAACAGATAAGAAAATACCTCGTAGGATTTGTTAGGGTTAACGTTCGCGTTAGCCGCCGCACCAAAAGTAGCCATTAGAGAAGTCGGATTAACTGTAAAAAGTTCAATCCAGGAGACAAAATTACATAAGTGATGCTCCTCTACAAGCTTTATCGGAGGAGAAATTGACTGAGAATAAGAGAGAATAACCTAGAGAGAGGGAGGACCGTCGGAGATATAGTCTTCACCGGTTAAACAGAAGAGGAGGGAAAACGAATTTGGTCAGAATTAGAGAATCCGAGAAGATTTTATAAAGGTCCCTGCGTCACATTGACGTCCCGGCGGAGCGTTTCTCGGACGCTGAACTCTAAAAAAAATAAAAAAAATACTTATTGGGCTTATTTGGGCCCAATATTTAATAATTTATTTGTTTTCACTAATGTATTATTGAAGCGGATTTCGAGTCGGATCGGGTCGTTTCGGAAAACGGATCCTAACCGAAATAAACCTGGTAGATCTCACAAAATTTGAGAGCTTTGCCTCCCTTTCCTGCAGCGGCTTGAGAGTGTAGAAGAAGGAGAATCACGACGGTTTTACATTTTCTCAGATTATTTGTCGCCGCCGTCCGATAATGGCTTCGTTTTAGATTTTGGAAAACCCGCAGGATTGTCAGAGACTAAAAGATAGGAGAAAAATCCTAGACTGGTGGCTTTAGTGTTGTTTCTGTGTCAACATTTGGTCAATCATGGCGTCTCTTTCTATTCTTCCAGCTCCAGGTTAGTCTTTAAACTCTGTTGTTAGTTGAGCTTTTGTGGGCTATCGATGTTTTGGTTTATTGATCTTTCTCAGCTACGTTTTTATCTCAATTTATCAACTCGAGTGATGTTGAAAACTTTTCATTCATTCTCCTAAGTTGTTGTATCTATGTTGCCAGGGATTTCAAGGATGTCTATAAACTTGGACTCACGAAAGAAAAGAAGGATCTCTTTTGATGCAGACTCTGTCTTATGTGAACATTCTAAAGAGATCATTGATTCATTGCCTGTGTTGAATTCTCCTGACTACTTCTTGAAGCCATGCATGAACGAGCTGGTTCAGCTAGAAATTGAAAACCCTGATTATTGCAGCAGGGTTCCTGATTTCACTGTTGGAAGGATTGGTTACGGTTATATCAAGTTTCTTGGAGATACAGATGTTAGAAGCTTAGACCTGGATCAGATAGTTAAGTTTCAAAGGCACGAGGTCATTGTTTATGATGATGAGAGTTCCAAGCCAGTTGTTGGTGAGGGGCTTAACAAGGCTGCTGAGGTCACTCTGATCGTAAACATATCAAATCTAACTTGGGGGAAAGAGCAAGTTGACCGTATTGCTTATATATTAAAGCAGAGCACTGAAAGACAAGGGGCAACTTTCATCTCATTTGATCCTGATACTGGTTTATGGAAGTTTTTGGTTCCTCATTTCAGCAGATTTGGGTTGAGTGATGATGAGGCAGAAGATATTGCTATGGATGATGCCCCAGTTTTGGAAGATCGCGTAGGACTGGATGGTGACAAGGTAGCTGACATTGATGAAGAACATCAAATGGAAACTTCTGAGCTAGAGCTTTCTCACTCTCTTCCAGCCCATCTAGGACTTGATCCTGGAAAGATGAAAGAAATGAGAATGCTCATGTTTCCTCATGAAGATCTAGACGAAAGTGAGGATTTCAGAGAGCAAACTTCCCATCATATGACATCCTTGACTAAACGAAGCGTAAGACCTTCACAGAAAATTTCTCAAAGAAATAGTCATCAAGATAGTCTACCGGTCGTGCGGAAAACTCCGCTTTCTTTACTAGAGTATAACCCTGGTAATGATAAAAGCTCCCCAGGCAGTATACTGATGGTCCAACAAAATAAGAATCTGGCAGTCAGAAAGTCCAAAATGGGAGGCTTCGAGCTGGACATCAGCCATGTCACGCCATTAACTGATAACTACTCGCGCAATGTTGTTGATGCAGCATTATTCATGGGAAGGTCGTTCCGAGCAGGTTGGGGCCCAAACGGTTTCCTTCTTCACACTGGTAAGCCAATCTGTAGTTCTAGTTCCCAGAGGGTATTGTCTTCTGTGATCAATGTAGAAAAGGTAGCAATTGACAAAGTGGTTCGTGATGGAAAGGAGAAGGTTCAGAAAGAACTTGTTAATTATGCACTTGAGGCTCCCTTAAGTTTCCACAAGGAATTGTATCATGAAGAAGAAGAAGTTAGGTTTGGCCCTTTCAGTCTTAAACTTCAGAAAGTTGTCTCTGATCGTGTAGTACTTTCAAATATCTGCCGAAGCTATATTGGTATAATCGAGAAACAGCTGGAGGTTGCTGGGTTGTCCCGATCTGCTAAGCTGTTTTTGAATCACCAAGTAATGATGTGGGAACTCATAAAAGTTCTCTTTTCAGAGAGACAGAGTACTGAACGTCTGAAATATGCAGCTTCTGATAATGAGGAAGACATAATGCAGGATGTGAAGGAAGATTCTGCAGAAATTGATACGGAAGCTCTTCCGCTTATCCGAAGAGCAGATTTCAGTTGTTGGCTCCAAGAAAGTGTCAGTCACCTTGTACAAGAAGATGTAAGTGATCTAAGTGGTTCTGGCTACCTTGAGCACTTATTCTTTCTTCTAACTGGACGGGAACTTGATTCAGCTGTGGAACTTGCTATATCTAATGGAGATGTTAGACTTGCTTGTTTGTTGAGCCAAGCTGGTGGATCAACTGTAAACCGCAATGATATCTTGCAGCAGCTTCACCTTTGGAGAAGGAATGGGCTGGATTTTAATTACATCGAGAAGGAGAGAATTAAGCTTTACGAATTGCTTGCTGGTAATATCCATGATGCGTTACAAGATTTTACAATTGACTGGAAGAGATTCCTAGGGTTGTTAATGTGGCATCATTTACCTCCCGATAGTTCTTTAACTGTCATCTTCAGAAGTTATCAACAACTACTAGATCAGGAAAAAGCTCCGTGGCCTGTCCCAATATATATTGATGAAGGTCCTGCAGATGGCTTTGTAAGCAACAACAAGCATTCTGACCTCTTGTATTATCTTATGCTTCTGCACTGCAAAGAAGAAGAAGAAATTGGTTTTCTGAAGACTATGTTCAGTGCCTTCTCTTCAACTGACGATCCACTTGACTATCATATGATCTGGCACCACCGAGGAATCCTAGAAGCAGTTGGAGCTTTCACTTCAGATGACCTTCACGCTCTCGATATGGGATTTGTTGCACAGCTTCTCTCACAGGGTCTTTGTCATTGGGCTATCTACGTTGTTCTTCACATACCCTTCCGTGAAGATCATCCATATCTACACGTCATTGTCATTCGGGAAATCCTGTTTCAATTCTGTGAAACTTGGAGTTCTGTGGATTCACAGCGGCAATTTATCAAAGACTTGGGTGTCCCTTCTGAATGGATGCACGAAGCTCAGGTAAGGACACTATAGAAAAACTCTTCTTTTCTATTTCTGCTAAATGTATTTCTGGTTATAAAGGGGAACCTTTTTCTTGTGCTGCAGGCAGTTTATTACAATTACCATGGAGATTTCATAAAGGCTCTTGACCACTTTATTGAATGTGCAAACTGGCAAAGAGCTCATTCAATTTTTATGATGTCAGTTGCTCATTCATTGTTTTTGTCAGGTAAGCCCCTTCAATTCCTTATTTGCAGAGACAACTGCTCAACTGGATTCCGGTGTAGTGTAGGAAGGATCTATTTGGAGTGATCTGTTTTATCTTTAATTAATGCAGCTAACCATTCAGAAATATGGAGAATTGCTACTTCAATGGATGATCGCAAGTCTGAGATTGAAAATTGGGACTTGGGTGCTGGAATTTACATATCGTTCTATTTACTAAAGAGTTCACTGCAAGAAGATCCTGATACGATGGTACAACTGGTATGTCTATGTTTTTTATAATCTTAAATTTGCGATTCAAATCCCTCAAATTGCTTGAACTTCAATTGGGCTGTTGTTGACCAAACTGACTGTACGATATATCATTTCTTGCACTGATTACTCTATAATATTCCTTTAAAATCCGGAACTTGCGCTCCTATGACCATGGGCATAAGGGTCTTTTTTATCGATGTGTAAACACTTGTAGGAATGATACAAACAACATAACTCCATTGCTTCCACAGGAACCCCTTGAGAGCCAAAACAAGTTGTGCAGAAGTTTTATCGGTCGTTTAAACGAATCCTTGGCTGTTTGGGGCGACAGATTACCAGTTGAAGCTAGGTAAGTACTTCGTATGTCTCACACTTGCTAATAGTATTGAATTGTATGGACTTGTTTGACTCTTCTTTGTTCATGTTGTACATGCGTTTGTATAGGATTTAGATAATTCCTAGGATACAACCTCGTAGATATTTCCATAACCTAGAAAACAATACATAATGGAGAAACTTTGGATGGATCCTTCTAAATTTGGTTGTATCCATAGTGATTGCTCCTAAACTAAGGCAGTTGGCTTCTGATGACTACACAGGCTAAGTTTGCTGTGTGGACAGATACGGGTCAAACATCTCACACATTCTATGTTCATCATAAAACCTGTTTAGCATTTTATGAATGTGGTTATAACTACACACTAAATGCACGAGCTCCTCCTTGTATGTATGCTGCAGAGTCGCATACTCAAAGATGGCGGAGGAGATATGCGAGTTGCTTTTGACATATCTCAGTTGTGATCCAAGTCGAGAGACTCAGCTAAGCTGTTTTGAGACAGCCTTCAATGCCCCTTTACCAGAAGATGTCAGATCAACACATTTGCAGGATGCTGTGTCACTCTTCTCTCTGTATCTATCAGAGACGGGACAAATCTCAGCTTAGTGAAACATATTATGCTCTGAGAGTAGTTAAGTGAAACAGATTCAGTTTGCTTTTGTCTTGCGTCTGTTCCTTAGAAGCGTGAATGATTGATTTGGTCGTGTTGTTTTAGCAAATTCTCAAATTTTATAAATATTTTGTTAAATTAACAGGTCAAAAATAATAGATGTGAGAGTGATGTTAGTTTCTTGTCAAACTGAAAAATGGCATATTTTTCTAAATTGTTTTAAAATTTATATTTTTATCTCATAGTTTTTGTTTGTAAATGGTATTTAAATTTCTTGAATTGATACTGCCGAAAGTGAGATAGTAATCTATAAAGTGTGCGGGAATATATTCTCCTTTAGTTTCAGAACAGGCAAGTGCATATATTCTTCTTCTTTAGTTTTTTTTTCCTTGTTATCAATATATACTGAGACCGGATTTGATGTATAATCATTGTGTAAAAATAGCAAAATCTGAAACGAAAATGTAAATAAGATTACGAAAAAAAAAAAGTTTGCATATTAACAAGATTACAAATCACACTGGCAATTAAGGGGAAAAAAAACAGAGTGGTCTCTCCAATTGAGAGATCAAAAATGGATTTAATAAACAAAGCCAAATTTCAATTTATTTATAGTCAAACGGAGGAAGATCCGAGAATCAATGGCGGTGAAGGTTGCAGAGCACGAGGACGCCTTTTCCTGCTTCGGCCGCGAACTTGAACTGAAGGAGACGAAGAAGACGACGGAGTAGTAGTAATCGAAGACCTCTCTCTGCTTACACTCGTCAGATTCTTCTTCTCAGATTCTGCTTCACATGATTTGTCTTGATTGATTCTGTTGTTTCCAAGTCTGGTCGCGTTTATGGTCGCAGGAAGCACACAATTGCACATGAACCCTTAAATCAAACACACACCACTTAAATCAAGCACAGAAACAGAGTCCTTTCCAAAATGTTCAAAATGATAAAACATTGAAACTTTAAACCCAGAAGTTTTTAGTCTTGAAGCTGATCTAATCGATCATAAAACGTACATATCAATAAACCCAGAAGCTGAACTTGGTGCTCAAGCATAAAGATGGAATCTTTCAAGCCAACCCCGACAAAAAAAGAAGCTGAACCTCGAAGCTAAACTCTGTTTACTCATGCGAAAAAATGGAAACTTGAAGCACATTTTAGTCTTGAATCATGTTTATTAGAGGATACCTTATACTACATGTAACCAAAAAGCTGAGACTTTAAAACCCATTTGAGTATATACCCCACTTGCAAACATACTACTTGATTCAGCCTCTAACTTATACAATCAAATACCAAAATGCTAAAGAATCAGAGGAGTTACCAGAGATTTTACCGATTCTTGCAAGCCGATTAACCCAACTAGGAATTGGATTCCCAGTTAACTTAATACAGGTTTCGTCGCAGAAATGGTTGCAATTCTTGGTGATGAGATTGTAAGAACTTCCTTTGTAGTTGTCAGCAAGTTGCTCCATTGTAGCTCTCACTTCCAAAGGCCCAAGATCCGTTTTACCAATCAAAATCGATTTTCTAAACGTAAAGCCTTCACATTGCTTCGGTTCCCCTTCGAAAATTCCAGTGCTTGGATATTCATGAGCTCCAAAAGCGTACTCTATACCATGAACTATACATATACAAAAAAAAAAAAAAAATACTAAAATTCTTCAAAAATTATCTGCAAGACAATATCTGATCTAACATGATATACTCTATAAAATTGAAATTACTATTTAGATCTAAAACATGAACACCCGGAGAAAAAAACCAAAGAAAATCTAAATCCAAGAATCTAAAAGACTTACCTTCAACTCCTGAATGGTAAACGCCAAGACCAAGCCAGTAAGCATAGCCATTAATGGGAGTTAGATCGTAAACATTGAGATAAACCGGAACATTTCCTCTATCCACAAAACTTGAGTTTTTCCGGCAAAGCATTGTCCTTTCTTTCAAATTCTTCTTCTTCTTCTTTTCAAAGTTTAATGCTTACAAGTAAAGATGTTTTTCAGTCGGAGAACCGTAATGACTCCACCATTTTCCTCACCGGAAAGAAAAAAAAGGCAGAGAATAGAGAGAAAAACAGAGGAGGGAGAGTATCACCGGCGGCAGAGAATACGGCCGGACGGAAGTTCTTCCGATGGAAGATGACTGGTTGTATATAAACTGTCAGAGCTTATGACAATTTACCCTTTTCAAATTAACTTAATTACACAAAATGCCAACGACTTGTCTTTTGGGATTTCCGATGTAGAATTATATTTTCCATTTTCGTTTATAAAGTTGAAGGAAGAGAATGAGACTTAATCACCTAAGCTATTTATTATTTTTGAAACTTGAATAAACAACACCTAATCATATACTTCCATAACTTAATAAAATTTTGTTATTATTTTTACTTTATTTTCACTTGGCATATTTATGATTTTTTTTCATAACCGACGACCACGGACGAATTAAATACATATACGGCTAGTCTCAGCTACAAAAAATCGTTATATCTAATGACTTATAAATTACATAGAAACTTAAATTAATAGTGGCGGTATGCTTTAATAATTTACAGGTTATTATGGGGTCCAATATAAAGCTTGATATTCTTTAACTTTGGCTCAACTTTGGTCTCGAGACCACCCTTTTTCTTTTTAATTCACTTAAAATTTTTATAAATTTAAATTAAAGTGTGGAAGTGGTGCGACTAATTATGGTGCAATGTGGCATAGTACAATAAACGATTTTTTCCTGGAAAAAGACACTAATCATGGATCTCTGTGTGTTTATTGAAAGTATTATTTCCCACAAAAGGATCTTAGGTTTATAATTTGGCGTATATTCTTTAGGCATATAATAAACAAAACTTATTAAAACTAGATATAGTATTGTTTTAGAGAGAAAAAAACTAGATAATAACGTGTAAGTTGTCGTAAAGAGTATAAACTTATAGTTACGAGTTGTATGAAAAGTTCAACTTTCTATCTTGAAAAAATGAAATATTAGAGGCCTCCCACTAATTTGCCTTGGTTAAAGTTCAAATTAAAATGTTTCCCTAGCATAATATAAATAATTAAAAATGCCAAAAAAAAAGGTCCACATCTTAGCTCACAAATAGTCTCCAGAGCTGGAAGAAAAAAAGAAAGAAAAAGTGACAGAGACCATTGAAATAAAAGGTAACAAATATTTGTTGACAAAGATTCCAAATTCGATTCAAGTATATCATTACTTGCTAAGTTTATTAAGCCTTAATTAGTTAGTTAGTTAATGCTGATTACAAGTCAGATCATAATTGACATGTGAGAGTCTTAAACGGTTAAACCCCAACCCGATCTGATTCGGTTATCATGGAAAATCAAAAATAGGCTCAACGCTGCGTTTTGAAACGCTCATTTGTGTGGGGAAATGCGCGAGTAGTTGAAGTGCCGCCGGGAGAGATCAGGATGATTCGCGGCAGAGGCTCGTGGGTCGGATTCTCGACCCGGTTGAAGTTTCACAGGATCCGACGTCTCTGCACTAAAGCAGAGAATGGTGGAAACAAAGTAGAGAAGACGGAATCTAGTGTTGCTCATCACAGCGAGACTGAATCTAGTGTTTCTCGCTACAATGAGACTTATAAGAAACTCGATAAGCTCGATTTCGCTACCGCTGCGAAGATCTTGTTCACTGAACCACCGAAGAAGAACAAATTTGGGTAATTTCTGCCGGAGATTTTGGGTTTTAAGGGGGTTTGATCAAAAATTTGTATTTTGGTGATGTTGATTTGATTGATGCTTCAGTTAGCCCTAAATTAGGGAAAGACCCTCTTTTTCGACTTAGCACATAGATTTTGAAGTAGAAATGTCACATAACCTCAGAATTTTACAAGTGTAGATTGTGAGCTTCTTTTAGGGAGATCACTGAACTGGTTTTCAATTTCTGCTGCTAATTATCTCTTTGACTTTCTGAAACTATATCTTATATTAAGTTGAGTTCTTGTACTGGTTTTTACTCAAGTATATGGATTTTTCTTTGTGTTAGGTTCGATTGGCATGTGGTACAATTCATCATCGTCTGCTTGCCCTCAGTAGGTATTGCGGTTTCACTCCCTTCAACTTTCTCTCTTAATTGTTCTCTTCTGTTCAATATTTACTGTCAAAGATGTCAATGTTACTTGTTTATATGGCTATTTTGTTTCTTTGTAACAGCTGTGTATCTGGTTGCTCAATATGCTCGCCGTAAAATGAAGATCATGGATGCAGTGAGTTATTGTTCTTGTTTGTTATCAAACTGATATGAGTTTCTGAAGATGTTTGAGTCATGTCTTAATGTTTGTCCTGTGTGTTCATTCTGGCCAATGCTACTTATATCTTCTGAGCATATGCCTCATGATATTGGACTTATTCTCAGGAACTTGGAGAGAAGAAAAGGAAAGAAGAAGAAAAGAAAGAGAAAGAAGAAGCTGAACAAAAGGCATTCGAAGAAGAGGCAGCAACCAAGTCTCACGAAGAGCTTATGGAGATGAAAGAGAGACTGGGAAAAATCGAAGAGACAATAAAAGAGATTGTCTTGGAAACAAAGAAACCTTCAA
The DNA here is from genome assembly GCA_028015245.1 of Cardamine occulta. NCBI lineage: Eukaryota > Viridiplantae > Streptophyta > Magnoliopsida > Brassicales > Brassicaceae > Cardamine > Cardamine occulta. The sequence continues at coordinate 20,721,717 of CM051369.1, read as the reverse complement.
GGGATGCTCCAACCAAAACCCAAGAAGATCAATCTACTAAACTTCCCCCTAAAGAAGAATCGAAACCAGGAAAAGAACACAAGGGCAATGTACAGAAACCAGGTGATGGACCTCATTGAGATGATTAGAAGGGAAACTTAGGAGGTAGATTAAGAGGAATATACTCTCCTGTGTGTTATTTTGCTCTCGGACCAATGCAGTAGTTGATGCAATTCTCTCGTTTTACTTTTGCTTTTTGACTCACCTTCAGGATTAGTACAGATCATGAGGATTTAACTTTAAGCTATAAGAGCTACAGTTAGAAAGGAAAAATAAACTCGGTTCCAATCTTTATACATTTCTGTTCGACAGAGCAAAACACAACACCTCATGCTGATTGAGGTGATTTGTTCAGGTATGCTACTTTGTTGTCCAAACATAGACCTGTCCTTCTGCTGTGGATCCTGCAAGCATCCCAACATTATGAGGATGGCAATGGATTTTGCATGGAATATCTTTTATCAGAGGGTTTTGCAATGCCATCACTGTTCGCTTTAGTTCTGTAGAGATCACATCTATTCTTTTTGACAGATTGCCGATAAAGATGTGGGAATCATCCCACCCCCATACTCCCCTGCAATCATCATTTACCAGCTTCAATTTTTTGACAGACAGACAAAAGCAGCGTCTCATAAAAAGTGGAAAAGAGTGTATTTGGTGGTTTCAGGAATAGTGAAAGTCTCCTAACAATTAATTGTGAAGTGATTATTTTGGTCAGAACACAAGTTCATCAAGAAAAAAAAGTGTATTGGAACTACTGAGAGCTTATTAAGGTGCAAGATACCTGAAATTGGAGATCCACCTCTCGGTTTGATTATTGTGATATATCATGGACGTACTCTCGAGATTGGGGCCGCTTAGAATACCAACATAGTTGTCACGGCTTCAAGGAAAACAAAGTGAGAGTTTAACAAACCCGAGAGATGGAGGTAGGATTAAAACAAGCACTATCATTTCACATTTCAGAGGCCGAGGAAAAGAATGACAAGATACCTTGTAGTTGCAAGTGAAAGACCAGAAGGTGAGAAATAAGCAGAGTGCACAGCCCTGGAATGTTTTACAGTCCTCAATGTTTTGGGTTTGTTAGCTCCAATGCTTCTCAAGTCCCAAAGGCAAGCAGTCCTGTCCAAGGAACTCGTAGCCATGACATGGGGATTTAGCGGGTTGAAGTCAATAGTGTCTATCCTGTAATTATGTAAATCCCATTGGAAAAATGACTTTCCTGCTCGAAGGTCCCATATATTAAACATTCCATTTCCCTCGCTAAAGTATAAGCTTTGCTCATCATTTGGTCTCTGAGAAAGTGAGTATATAGCTTTATCCGTCGAATAAACCAAATCAAAAACCAACTTATCAATATCCATCAACCGGATGAGACCATCAAAGCTGCTGCTAATAACCTACCATAAAATACAACCACCAAAGTTTCAATACAAAATTTGGTTTAGGAAATAAAGATTGAAAGAAACTTACCCTTGAGAAAGAGTTTTGCTGAAACACAAGAGATGAAACAGAGGCAGTGTGAGGGCTGAATAGATAAATCCCATCATCTTCCTCATTCTCGCTATCCAAATTCCAAAAGCCAACACTCCCACGTACGTCCCCTGCAGCTATCATCTTAACATCCTCGCTAGGTAAGAACTTTGCTACCAAAATCTTCCCAGGCACGACACGTGCTACATTATGAGGTTCTAAACTCAAAGACTCCACATCGAACTCAATTTTATTTACATCATCTCTGAGTGGATCTGGATCTGGATCTTCTCTATTGACAACGACATTACAACTTGTAGTTTCTCTGGCAATACCTAAAAGAGTATCAACGAATTGAGTATGAGAATCCTCTCCTTCATAAGCCACATCGAAGGGCACAGGAGCCAATGACTTGCGACGAGGTTTGGGACAATGTGAAGATTGATAGGGTAAGCCAGAAGAATCGGGAGTGAAACCTCTGGTACGTTGAGACTGGCGGATAACAATTAGTTCGGTCTTCTTCTGCTTGTTAAATGATTTGGAGTCGTCTCTGCGAGGGCGTTTGGCTGCGGTTGCAGCGGAGAGAAGAGAAGCTTTGGCATGGACCTTCAGAGCCGCCATCATCTCATCGTTCCGTCTTATGTTCTCCAATCTTCTCCGCTCGTATTCCGTTGCCATTGAAGCCTCAAAGAATGAGTTTTTTTTTTTTTTATCAGAAGTATGAAAAAATGAATGAGATTCACACTGATACTGAAAACTTGTGAAAAGCTAAACATTTTTAATTGGGCGGTAGACTTACATTTGCCGCCAAAAAAAAGAAGCCTAATAGCCATGGGCCTATTTTTTAATTGAACAAAAAAGTCTAATAGCTATGGGCTTTAATTGAATAACAACAATAGTCCATCATGGAACTAATGGACTGTAATGGTCTAAATTAAATTATGGAGCCCACGCGTTATAATCGGGACGCTCTACTTCTATAACCCCTACGCGCATCAGTTGCGCGTTTAGCGCGTGTGCCAAAAATGCCTGGACTAACACACCCAAAATGGCTGTTTTTAACGGAAACACTTTTTCTGTCAGAATCAGGAGCGTGAAAACATGTTCTGTTTTTCTACAGAACGTAGAATTTGTCCACAGATAACAACGCCATTAGATATCTTGTACACAAATATAATCTGTTACCGACCATGATTGTGGAAAAGGTCCAATATAAATAATAACATAGAACACCGGCTAAGACGGGCATGATGGTGAATAAATTAAGAAAATACATGAAAGGTGTAGTAAAAACTGTGACGGGCCTCATTGAAATGATTACAAGGGAAACTGTAGATGGTAGACCAAGGACATACTCTATCGTGGATTTAGCTTTTGGAACTAATGTAGTAATTGATGCAGTTCTCTCATTTTGCTTTCATTTGTTCACTTTTTTACTTTAGGAGTAATACAGATCACAAGGATTTAACTTTAAGCTACTACAGCTACAGTATGAACAAAAACAACGCAACACCTGTGATTGGGTTAAAGTATGCTACCTTGCTGTCCAAACATAGACCTGTCCTCCAGCTGTGGATCCTGCAAGCGTCCCAACAGTAAAAGGATGGCAATGGATTCTACATGGAATAGCTTTCATCAGAGGGTTATGCAGTTCCATCACTGTTCGCTTTAGTTTTGGATTGATCACATCAATCTTTCTTGATTGATTGGCCACATAGATGTATGAATCATCCCACCCCCATACCCCCCTGCAATCAAAATCATTTACCAGCTTTAATGATTTCACGAGGATACAAAATTAATGCCTACTTCTTTTCATTTCTCATAAAAAATACGGAAAAAGAGTGTATCGATGGTCATAGGAATAGTGAGACTCGTAGCAATTACTTGTGCAGCGATTTTTTTAGTCAGAACACAAGTACATCAAGGAAACAAAGAGTATTGAAACTGAGAGCTTATTGTGGTACAAGATGCTGGAACATACCTGAAAGTGGAGATCCACCTGTTGGTGTTATTATTGTGATATATCATGCAAGTATTCTCAAAGTTGGCGCCGCTTAGGATACCAATATAGTTGTCATAGCTACAAGGAAAACAAAGCAAGCGTTTAGCATTTCACATTTTACGGATGCAGAAGAAGAAGTATGCTAGAGAGCAACATTGAAGATCATTTCACTCTACACATGTTTATTCTTGTCTAACTTGCTAAAACTTTAAGAGATGTATTGAATATGCTGTCCCAAAAACCATCAAGGTTTTCTTGCTAAATAAAGTGATTCACTTATCTAATTGCTTTAAGGCAATGGTGTTTTTTCAAGTAAGTGCAACTTTTATACCAAAATGCAGAGTTTATGAACCTCAACAAAAGTAGAACATATATGACTTAATTTTTTCACAACATCTGATGTGAATTCTTAAACCAAAGAGATTATTAGTAAAACCCGTATTTGAAGTTCTTAATGAAATGTATTTTCAGAGGCTGAGGACAAAAAAGACGAGATACCTTGTAGTCGCAAGTGAAAGGCCAGAAGGTGAGAAATAAGCAGAGTGCACAGCCTTAGAATGATTCACAGTAGCCAAGGTTTTCGGTTTGTTTGCTCCAATGCTTCTCAAGTCCCAAAGGTAAGCACTCCCATCTGTGGAACTTGTAGCCATGACATGGGGATTTTGCGGGTTGAAGTCTATAGAGTTAATCCTACGTTCATGTAAATCCCAATGGAAATTTGATTTTGCTGCTCGGAGGTCCCATATATTGAACATCCCATTTCCCTCACCAAAGTATAAGCTTTGCTCATCATTTGGTCTCTGCGAGAGGGAAAATATAGCTTCATCCGTCGAATAAACCAGATCAAAAACCAACTTTTCAACATCCATCAAGCGGATGAGACCATCATAGCTGCTGCTAATAACCTGCAACGAATACACCAACGAAAATATAAAAAGAGATTTAACTTTCCTCCAACCAAAGTTTCAACACAAAACAGAATAAAGACAACTCCTTTAATTGAAACTTACCCTTGAGAAAGAATTTTGCTGAAACACAATAGATGAAACAGGTGCAGAGTGAGGGGTGAATAGATATATCCCATCATCATCTTCCTCATTCTCACAATCCAAATTCCAAAACCCAACATTCCCAAGTCTGTCCCCTGCAGCAATCATCTTAACATTCTCGCAAGGTAAGAACTTTACAACCAAAATTCTCCCAGGCACCACACGTGCTACATTCTGCGGTTCTAAACTCAACAAATCCCGATCAAAACCATCCTCAAACTCAATTTTCTCTGGCTTAACTGGAATATCAAATTCCTTCTTGACATAACCACTAGAGAAATCAACTTGCTCTTCCTTTTTAACTACAACATTAGATTTGCCAGAAGCGCTCCTCCTAGTGCTCACCATAGGAGACTCGTTCTCATATGGCTCTTCCTTTTTGACAGCAACATTAGATAAGCGAGCAGAACTCCTATTGCTATTCTTTGTTTTTGATAAAGTAGTATTGCTCTTCTTAACCGATCCAATGTCTTCCTTAATCAATTTTCCTCTACAAGACTTACTCGCAATACACAAAAGAGTATCAAGCAATTGCGTATAAGAACCTTCTCCTTCATAAGCCGAATCGATGGGCAGAGGAGCCAATAAACGAGGAGATTGCTTCTGAGGAGACGATGTGTTTTGAAACTGCGTACGTTTGGGGTTATCTAAGAAACCATCGGGTAAGCCACCGGAATCAGGATTCAAGCCTCTGGTGCGTAGAGACTTCCGGATAACGGTGGGTGTTTCAGGTTTGGTCTTCTTCTTCTTAAAAGATTTAGAGTCGTCTCTGCGAGAGCGTTTGGCTGCGGAGAAGGGAGAAGCTTTGGCATGGACATTGAGAGCCGCCATCATTTCATCGTTCCGTCTTATGTTCTCCAATCTTTTCCGCTCGTACTCCGTCGCCATTGAAGCCTCAGAGAATGAGATTTTTTTTTCTTCACACTAAAACTGCAAGACCTAGATAACCCAACTCTACATCTTACTGGCCAAGGATGGGCGGTAGAACCACATTTTGCCGCCAACAAAAAGAAAAAAATAGACTTTCATTTTTAATAACTAAATATAATTTCCCAACATTTATTTTTAACAGCAAAATATCTATAGAGAAATTGCCAAAAGAACTAATTGATTTAGATTATCAGTTTGGTTCTGGCTTGAATATTTTAAATTTTCGTATTGTATATTTATGCATAATAGTATTTAAATAAAATAATTTAATATACATGGTTTAACTCTGATTTTTGTTTAATTATTTTTTTATAAATAAAAAATATAATTTAGTTCGTTTTTTTATCCAATAAACTTATTAAAACACTTTATAGATTAAAATTTTTTATGCTCGAAATTATCTTATCAACATTTAAAATTATCTAACATGATAAACCTTAGAAATTCTTTCTAGAAATATGGTCGACTTTTATTGATCTCAATTGAACGGTGTAGATTACCTTACACTAAAAGCTAGAACGCACGATTAGCCGTACGATGGAGCATCTTAAAGTGTAAAACCCTAGGGCGAAAAACCCCAATCTTCGCCACTCCTAAGTCCTAACTAACTAGTGCTGTGCGCTTCATCTCTGTCAATGGCTCGCTTCGTCAGATGTCTGAGAAGATCAGTCTTCTCTAGTTCCTCTCCTTCAATTGCGTACCGGAACCCCAAAATTGGTTTCCCCTCGAATCAAAATCCTAAATTTTTAATCAGCCGTAGATGTCTGAGCTCAGGGAGTTCCGTTTCCGAAATGCAGAAATCAGCTTTCGAGGGCAACATTTTGCGATTGGTCCGTAATGAGATTGAGTATGAACTCGATCACTCGCCTCCTCTTCAGGTACTCTATGAATCTTCCCCCCCCCCCCCCCCCCCCCCAATTTTTTAGCTGCCAATGGCAAAAAGCTAGATACTTTAAGCCTTCTTGGAATCTGATTGTCTGAAAGATGAGTTGATTGTTTTGGCAATTAGAATCATAGAAACTTTGATCTGAGAAACTGTGGTTGATACAATTTGTAAACTTTTGGATGAATAATGAAGAACATGTTCACATCTTTTAAGTGGTCTTTCCCAGTTCCGATACTTATGCTGTCTACATTGATAATTTGACTACTTTGCTTGTAAAAATTCGCAGCTTCCTAGCAGTTTTGGTCCATTCACTGTGGATGAACGACCTGGAGAGCAATGGATTAGCTTGAAAAGGCAATTTGGGGAGAAAGAAGACATCAAGATTGAAGCAACCATGTTTGATAGATCAGTTCCATCGTCAAAATCTACCAGCACTGAACCTGAATATGTTCTTCACATCACTTTCATTGTCAACATCTCTAAGACTGGTGCTGGTGAAGCTTTAGAGATCATGTGTTCTGCTTGGCCAGATACCATAGAGATATCAAAGCTCTGCGTTCGTAAAGGCATCAAGAGTTCACCATCTTCCTACAATGGACCAGAGTTTGAGTACGGTGACTTGATTCTTTTGTTTGAACATAAAAATTGAGATATAGGATTACTAAGAGAAAGGTGAAGTAATTGTGTTTGCCTTTTGTTTTTACAGGGAATTAGATGATGAGCTTCAAGACGCTCTTTATCAATTTTTAGAGCAAAGAGGTGTAAGCGACGAGCTTGCTGTTTTCTTGCATCGGTATATGAAGAACAAAGATAAAGGCGAGTACATTAGATGGATGGAGAGGTTAAATTATGTTCAACCACTGCACTACTTGCCTCGGTTTTGTTCCAAAGAATGCAGTGTGTTGTATCATGTATGTGATTATGGCTCTTTTTAATTTGGATACGCTTAAATAAACTCATTTGCCAATTTTTTTTATTGCTGGGTTCTTAGCTTGTAGATTGTGTAAAAACTACTCTAGATGCATAATTACGAGCATGGAGGGTCATATATTCACATAATTTCAGCAATAGATGTCACATGTTTCTGGTGTTTCTTATTTTCTCTGTTTCGTACCAGCAATGGAGATTGAAAGTGGATTAGTAAGTTAAGTTGGTAAAATGATGACTTCTCGTGTGAATTTGTTTTCCCTGAGGAACAGAACTTGCTATCTAACTCTTTTGTCTGAATTGGTAACTTTCAAATCAATTCTTGTGTTCCTTAACAGAGTAGCAACTCCATAGATCCTAGTAACTTTTTTACTTTTTAGTTTTTAATTCCATAGTGTGGATTTACTGTGAAACACCAGAAGTTAAAGGGACTATCCAGCTGAGTCCATATAATTTATTTATCTTTTGTCAGCGAGTCCTTAAAATTAGGAAAGAGATTCCATATATCTCAATCATGGATTATATTCCGAATGTGTACTACTATAATTAGGTGTTTAATTTGGTTTCGGTTTAAAAAAGAAAAAACTGTTTAGGAAATACTATAGTAAAGGTTGATTTTTTTTAGTTTTGGATAGGCTTGTTACTATTTTGAGTTATTTATCGGAAATGTATAACTATGTCGGGTTTGGATAATTTGTTCATTTTCATTTTATTCTTTTGTTGGTCATTTGCTCTCTGTGCGGTGAATAAAACCGATAAGATACCATTATATTATTATGATGATAAAGAATCATATACTATTAAAAAGGCCACTTAATAAGCTTTCGTGTAGCTAAAATGAACACGTCATTATCAAAAGAATTATGGATCTTTTTTCCACTGTGAAATAGTATGATTTTGGGAACTTCATTAAAATCTTAATCGATGTGACATATTAGGATAATGTGTGAGATTAGAGAGGTAATTATGGTGCGTAACAACATGATTTCCGCATCGTTAACATCTTGATTTGTGGAAAATATTGATTGTTAATTGCAATGATTAGCATTATATTAATCTTAACTTTAATGTAAACATCAACTTGATACGGACCCACGCAAAGCAAACAAATTTCGCAGAATCTTTGGGTTATAATTCACTAAATCCTAGATAATAATTATTTTTCACTGATAGATCCTTCTCGTCCACATGGATACATATCATTACAAAAACGAGAAATCGTGAAATGTGAAGTACAAATGTAATGTAATTATTATAAATATATGCAATAATACAGATGTTTTTTCTGAGTGCTAATCGATTGAATCTAATAATGGTAAATTTTATTTATTTTATATAACGGTGAACAAATTGTGAAATAATAAAAGCGACGTGACAAGATTATAGATTAAAGAGGACCATCAAAATTCAACTTTAATAGTCACATGGCGATGAAAACAACAACCTCTGACGACGAACTCTTCACTTATAGATTAATGTTTGTTTCTTTTAACTACATGTAGGGCCTCACTTTGATAATCACATTGTACCCACTACATTCTTTTTTCTTAAGAAACCTGAATATTGTTTAGGCTGGTTTATTTTTTGTCATTTTATACTGTATAAAATCGTCCACTGGACTATAAATTATTTTTGTTACGAAAAGACTATACATGGTTTATTCATAAAGAAATATATTGATATTGATTGACTAAAGTCAGTTCACGCCTAATAAATCGGTGACAATCTAGTGGGCAATAATGCATATAACGTAGGACATATTTTGTTTCTTTAAGTTGTAATGACTATATATAGTCTATACATATCCCACAATAATTTGTAATTCCATATTGTTTTTGGATATATTCATCTATTATATTGGAGTTAATTTTACTTGACTTCTAATAGATGACACGTTCATTTCTTTGAATAATTACACCAGTCTAATAATATATGTGGAAGACCTAACATTTTCTCCATAGTCCAATTTTGTAGTTTTGAGTATTGTACTACATTGACTTTAAATAGACCTCAAATATTGAATTACGCCAACACATATTGTAAGGACAGCTTAATTAACGAAACTCTAACAAAAAAGAAAGTAAAAAATATATATATATAAGAAAGACTAACAATGAAGAGCTCAAAGCTTAAGAGTCAAGTCAATCTTAAACTGATTATGATCTTCTTGATTGGTCTTGAAATGACCAATTCTCTCCAACTTAGCAGCGATCATGTTACTGTTATTACTGCCGGCGACTTCAACGTGAAAATTTTCCGGCAACATCTTTCCGATGGTCGGTTTCTGGTGAATGCTCTGTTTGAAAACGTGACTTAAACTCGCTGTTTGTCTTCCTGAAAAGAGCTTATTTATCGTTGAATGAGCTTGAATCCCTAACGTTGACCTGTTATTCGCCGAGCCATGTAACGGTAATGATGCCATGCTTGTGAATCTGCTGACTGAACCGTGGCCAAACGTAAACGCTGAAGAAGGAGAGGAGGATGATGAGAGATTCATCTTGTAGTACTGTCCGCGTTTGGCTAAAGTGCGCTCGCGTTTATGAGCGTTTTGGTGGCCACCAAGTGCTTGGGAGCTATAGAACTTTCTTTGACAATAATTGCACGAGAACACCCTCGGATCTTCCAAATGCTCTTGATGATGCGAAGTCGATGATGAACTGGTCTTGAAAGAATCGATGAGATTGAGTTCTGATGAGGTCGAGCCACGTGGCAAAAGGGTCAAACCCAACTCAAGATCTTGATGACCTTGTTTCTTGGGTTTTAACATTTCTTGATCTCCTTTGATGGACGGATCCATGTGTTATTCTGTGTCCTAGCTATAGAGAATATATAAAGAGAAGAAAAGTGAAAATTGGATATAGATATGAACTGATGTGGTCGTGGGAAGTGAAGTGTGAGTTCTATTTATGGAACTGGACGGACATGTGACCCTCTTTATAAAGGGTGAATGATGTTTAAAGAAAAAGGACACTTTTGATGTGTGCAATCTGACCTAGAGCTACAGAGCCCACACATGTATGTATAGTATAGTAGTGGACACTTGAAAAAAGACTAATGTCGTGATTATTTGAATTGTTGATTTATCTGAGCACACATATAATGAGTGTTCATGATTTCATGTTATGCTAATGCAATAAGTAGCTCTATCTTCATCAAATGAGTTTGTCGTCGTTGTCAACTCGTTTTTCCTTGTAATAATTAATACTATCCCTTTCATTATAAACGTTCCAGGATTATAAAAAAATTTAAAACAATCTATGTATACCGTATGTATGTACTTGTTTTGTTTTAAGTGTTTAGGTGAGACGTTTGATTCAAAACCCTAAATGAAGAAGCTGTCTTCATTTGTTTAAGTGTTAGGTAAGTTAGCACTTTGGACAAGGATTATGAAGCCAATCAAATCTCCCCGACAATCCTTTTCGTTTCAATTTTTTAATCCATTCTCCCGTTTTCGGTTGAATGTCCAAAACTGAAAAAAACATCCATCTCATAGAAAAATGTCACTAATCATTGTTTATGATTATATATTCATTCTTGTTAACTTACAAAATCATACACCATTGATATAAGTCAACTAAACTGTTAAATCAGTTTTTTTTTTTGTTTGTTAAGTTGTATTTGTGGTTTGTCTATAAAGTAAGCTGTATTTAGGTAGAACCACATTTACTTTGTAAGACAATCAAATTATGAAGTGGTCATTCAATTTTCAATACATCCGAACGTGGTCTTACAATCAACATACGAATCGCCAAAATCTATTATCGATTTCTTTTAAATGAAAACCATCTGCTGTAAAAGAATTAAAAAACGCTGTCCACCTTTAGTTTCAAAAGTACATTTTTTGCTTTTCATCGTAGTGACTTATGAGGTGATGCATTTTGTTTTTATTTTGCTTTGTCTAATCAATTTCGACAATATATCTCCTCCTAGATTACATTGTCGGTCCAACCTCCACACCAAAATATATGGACCACCCTCTCATTCTTTAATTACAAAGAGAAGGAAAAAGAGATAAGAACGTCCATGAATAATAGAACGTCCAAAGCTACAAACTTAGTCATAAAAATTGTCTCCCATTTGATTTCATTAATCATAATCAACTTTCCCATTATACAATACAAATTTTACCTGTCATTGGTTTTTTACTATAGGATTAAATTGGAACAGAGTATGGCTTGCAATGGCTCAAGAAACCAATCCTTTTTGAGTTTTGACTCTGAGCAAACTGATAAGAGCAGACGCCGGAGATGTACACAAAGCCCATGAATACCGCCGCAACTAGCGAAGTATCAGGCCCAGTTTATCAGGCCCATTAGGATCAATTTGTATATTCAATAAACCGAGGTCGAATCGAAATCATCAAAAATAAGAGGGAGCTAAAACTAATTTACGCAGAATCATATATATAATAGCGGACCCCACAAATATTTAGCTGTGATAATTTTTTTAATAATGGTGACAAAATTTTACTTTTCATTTAGGATGAATAGTAAATGCAAGACGATAAAGGATTATGTTGATAATTAAAAGCATGTTTAAGGAAACACATATATACTAGATTTTTTTTTCAAATTTCTTTCTTCTTCTAAATGTTAAAATACCACATGTTATTTGAAACAATAATGATTAATTTATAAATGCAACTAAACAAAATTCTGAAATAATTTTTTAAATATTTAGATGATTCGATCATTTTTTTTATTAAACTAAAAAGATACTGAGAAAAAAATTGAATTGATGTGTATATTAAAATATATGTTTATTATGTATTTTAATTTAAAACAAATAACAGATTTTATTAGTATTTATAATTTTCGACATGTATTTATATTTATTATATAAATAAAAATAAACTAATGTTTCAAAATTAAAATGATTGTTATAACATTTTATATTTGTAGTTTTGTATATATTTTTATATAATGTTTAATTCGGTTTTTATAATGTCTTACAATTGAAATCTCGCGTATCAAAATTGAAATAACGGACGTTAAAATTAAAATAATCCGTAACGCGCATAGTTGAAAAAATTAAAATTTAATAGAAATTATGTGTGTTATATTTGAAACCCCGTCTATCAAAATTGAAATGGCGCACATTAAAATTAAAATCCCTAAATTTGAAAGAGATTTATTTCCTAAACGTCCTCCTTTAATTTCTGTAAAGATTTTCAAGATTTCCAAGTTAGGATAATCAAAATGTTTTTTATATCGTCTTTTCGTCACTTGCTTTTGTCATCTTTCTCCGACGAACATGACAAGCAATACCCAAAAAATGAAACGTGCAGAACCTGACTCAGATCTTTGCTTCACCGGCAAGCCAGTGTCCGTCGATGAAGCTAGGATTAAATGGCCGTTACGCTACAAATCCAAGTCGAGAGTGAAGAAAACTCCGAAGAAAGAGTAAATTTATTCTTTCGCTTATTTAATGTTTTCGTTGTTGCTTATCTCTTGGGTTTATGTCATACCGTTTCATGCTTTTGAATCACAGTGACGATGAAAATAGACAGCAAGCGAGTAAGCTATGATCGATGGATTTCTAATCAATCTTGGTGACGATGTCTACGTCATGGTACATACTTGGTTTATTCTCTGATCCAACACTAAAATACTCTTATTTTTGGTTCGATTTAGTTCCCTCATATCGTTTCACTAATGTAAAAAAAAACTGGGCCTGGCCTCTAGAGATCTCTTGATTTATTCCATGGTTATTGTCAATCTCTGTTGTTGGTTCGTTGCGGTGAAATGATACATATGTGTGTTTTCGACACAGGGTGAAGGGGAGCTGAAACACATAGCCAAAATTGTCGAATTATTTGAAGGAATTGATGGAGAGCCTTACTTTAGAGGTCAATGATTTTACCGACCCGATGAAACTGTGAGATGTTATTACGTTTTGATTTTTCATATTCTTGTTATTTCAAATGTCTCTTACTTGTGCTGATTTATGTTCATTGTTTGTGTTTCCTTAGGTGATCCAAAGGCTTGCAGTATATGTGCAAGAAAAAAGAGTGTTTCTTTCGAATGTTGAGAATGACAATCACCTCAACTGCGTTTGCTCCAAAGTAAACATTGCCAAAGTCCCTCTTAAGGTATCAATCATATACTCTGAATTCAATTATGATTTGGCTTGTTATGAATGTTTTCATCTAGATTGCTTAACACTTTTTTCTTTTACAACAGATTGCGTCAGGAACTCAGAAGAGGGATTTGCCTCAATGTGATTATTACAATGACATAAACTATGAGCATCCACACCTTACCTTTTCCAATGCATGTGATGGTACTCGATTTTTTTTTTTATTCGGTCATGGTTTCCTATTAACTATAATATCAATAATAATTAAACTAATTACTATTTTTTTATATGAGCACTATCTTATCTAAGTTGGTTTGTTGTAGTTTCATCGTTTATATCCTCATTAACTTTATTCATAGTGTTTTGAAGAAAACTAATGATTTCTGTTTTGCCAAAAAGTACCAACAGATAGTGATGCATCATCAAGCATTTCAAGTAATAGCGACTCAAATTCCAATGAAAATCCCAACAAGGGGGAAAAATTCTTACTGGATCTGTACAGTGGGTGTGGAGCAATGAGTAGTATGCATGGGGGCTGCCTTGTCAGGCGTAAAATTGGTTACGGTAAAAAGACTTTTCATGATATTCATGTTTTCACATTGTTATTTGTAAAAAAAAAACTGTTTAACAGTCTTTCTGATTTTTGCAGAAATGGGCTGTTGACATAAACACTTTTGCATGTGAGAGTGTAAAATGGAACCATCCTGAAACAGAGGTAAGCCTTTTGTGCTGACCTTTTTTACATATGTGTTAGTAGAGTAAATTCAATAACCACATATCTAATCAATTGATTTTGAACGTTGATCAGGTGAGAAATGAAGCTGCAGGAGATTTTCTAACTCTACTCAAAGAGTGGAAAAAGCTCTGCGAGATGTTTTCTTTGATTCCCAGTTCTGGCCCAAAAGAACCAGTTACTGATGTGGAAGATGAAGAAGAAGGAGGTGATGAAAATGATGACGCAGATGGGAATGAAGTCTTCAAGGTAGAAGAGCTCATTGCCATCTGTTTTGGAGATCCAAAATATTTAAACAAACCGGCACTTCATTTCAAGGTAACAGTTCCCTTGAATCTCAATTACGTACAAACAAATTTCATCATCAATAAGATGTACCTTCAACATTAGTAATCGTTTGATTTCAATACTCATAGGTGCGTTGGAAAGGTTATGGTGCTGATGAAGATACTTGGGAGCCTTATAATGGTTTAGGGTAACTTTCCCATATTACTCTATACTACACCTTTTGTATTGATGTTTTCTCGTTGTTGATCTGGTTTACTTTATGTTTACTCCAGAAACTGCAAAGATAAGCTCAAGGAGTTTGCGACAAAAGGGTTTAACTCTAACCTGTTACCCCTTCCTGTAAGTCTTTTTGTTTGCTTTGAACGTTATGGTTTGCTGTTTATGATCTTTACCATTTTTACCAATGCTTACTACATATTTGATGAACATAGCAAAGCCGATGAGTTCGTTAACAGAATTTTATCATTTTAAGTAATTGTGTTTGGTTCATTAAGATTACATCCTCCTCAAAATAAGTTGGGTCTGTTCAAAATTTGTTTTTTACTTTTCACGGGAGTGCTTATTTTGTGTGCGGAGGGCCTCCCTGTCAAGGGATCAGTGGCCACAACCGTTACAGAAATAAAGAAGAACCGCTTGAAGATGTGAGAAACCAGCAAATGCTGGTTTACATGGACATCATTGACTTCCTGAAACCAAAATACGTACTCATGGAAAATGTGGTCGATCTTTTAAAGTTTTCGGATGGTTTTTTGGGGCGTTATGCTGTAGCTCGCCTGGTTGCGATGAACTATCAAACACGAATTGGAATGATGATTGCGGGTTCTTACGGTCTTCCTCAAGTCAGAAACAGAGTATTCATATGGGGTGCGCAACCAACTGAGGTAAATATTTGTTACATAATATTTAGCACTACTATATTGTCTTGGAATACGTGATCTTTATTGCTCTCTCTTTATTTGCTTAACAGAAACTGCCTCCATACCCTTTGCCCACTCATGAGGTTCTCAACAAATGCCCAACCCCTAAAGAATTTAAGGCAAGTGTGGATGGTTGTACTTTTAAATCTCATAGACTCTTACTATTCTTGCATTGTTTATTCATTTGTTGTAAATGCAGCAAGTACAAGTTGGACATGGCCTAAAGCTTGAGTTAGAAGCGGCTCTCACTCTTGCAGATGCAATTAGTGATCTACCACAGGTGTGTATCTACACTTTAAAAATTGCATACTTGATTATGATACATTATGTTTACGTAGTTCGTTGTTCAATGCTTTCTTTATGCTTCAGGTGACAAATTGGGAGGAAAATGATGAAATGCACTATAATGAGGCAGGTCCCAAGACAGATTTTCAGAAGTTCATTCGTCTTAAGAGATCTGGTGAGCATCCTGAACTAGATAGATTTGAAGTTTTACCTTATATTAACGAATATTCTCTTTTCAGAAACACTAATCCCTAAAGATGGTGGAGAGGCTTCAGATGCACCAATTTTGTATGATCACCAGCCACTGGAACTTAAGGATGACGACTTTGAAAGGGTTGAGTATATTCCCAAGAAGAAGGTGCGGATCACTTTTGTTGTTATATTTGGTAATGTTTGCTTAGAGCATTCAACGTATAATCATTTCTTGTTCATGTTATTGTATTCTTATTGCAACAGGGCGAGACATGCCTGGTGTTGTTGTTGATGAGAAAAACCAAGTGCAATTTGACCCTTTGGTAGAGCGAAAAAAACTGAAATCTGGAAAGTTTGTGGTAGAAAGCATAACCTTATCATTTTTCTGTTCCATTTTTTTGCAAGCTTCTTTATGACATGGCTTGTGGTTTTTACAGGTGCCTAATTATGCAATGAGCTACGTCAAAGGAAAATCAAAAAAGTAACTTTCTCTAACTAATATGTTATTTCCAATACCTGTTAATGTTAAACTCAATAAAAGTAACACATGTACTACCTCAATGTTATAGGCCATTTGGTCGCAAATGGTGGGATGATATTGTTAATACTGTGGTGACAAGAGCGGAGCCTCACAACCAGATCATAATCCATCCGTTGCAAGATAGTGTGTTGACTGTCCGTGAGAACGCAAGAATTCAAGGGTTTCCAGATTTCTACAAGCTCCGTGGCTCAGTAAAGGAAAAGTAAGTCCTTGTTCTTCGTTACTACTTGACAAGCATGTTTCTATTGTTGTATTGCTTTGGAGATTCTGATATGTAAAACTGAATATTTGCAGGTACATCCAGGTTGGGAATGCGGTGGCTGTTCTGTTGGTGTTGCGTTAGGATATGCATTTGGTATGGCGAGTCAATGCCTGACCGATGATCAGCCTATAATAAAGCTGCCCTTCAAGTTTCCTGAATGCATGCTGGCAAATGCAGAGGATCAAGCAGTTGCAGAGGATCATTCTGATTGACAAGAAATATGATGACTTCTCTATGGAATCATTTCATTGGCTTCTCTATCTTTTTTGCTTTCTATTTTTGGTTAGTCAGAGTTATTCCCTTAGAACCTTGATATTCATTCCATTGATAAAGATTGATTGAATTCATTCAATTGACTGAAGATCTCATCTTTGACCTCAATATTTTTTAATTGTAATGATTCAATTCACTGGATTATTCCAGACAATTTAGTAGAAGCTCCTAACAAGAGTTCCTTAAAAGAAACAAAACATGTAAAGTATCCCAGGAACTTGACACTTGCAGTCTTCCATGTTTTGATGTTCAACGCCACATTGGTTCGATTTTGCGTAATTTCCGAGACTCCGGGCTTATGATGATCTTATGCGACCATCGTATTCACAAGATAATTAGCTAAGTAGATCTAAAGGTAGTTAGGCCCATAAGCCCATATACGGTGGGCTTTTTGCCTAAGATTTTCATAGGTCTGACCCGAACCGGAATTAGGTCTGGTGGCAAAGTTGTTAATACACAAAAGAGATTTTAGTTGATAAACCCTAGAATCTCAAATCGGCTTCTCGGCCATTGTCACCAACTACAATTCCTTGAGCCGCCGTTCAATTACTCCGTCGCCACCGGTAATTTGGTTTTTCCCTTTCCATAATGCTTTCTTGTTCTTCGTGTTACTTCTGTTTATTTGTCTCTATAGCCTCACTTCTAGGATTTAGTTCAGTTTCTAGGAATTGATCAAAAATAGGTATTACCATGCAAGTTTACATTAGCTTGAGTATAAACTGAGATCTGTTTGTATTGTAGAAAGAAAGAGTAGAGGAAATGGCTGAAGAAGAAGCAAAGGGGTTGGATTACATACCTGAGGTGATACTGAAGAAGAGGAAGAACAGAGATGAGCTTGCCTTTATCAGGAAGAAGCAATTAGAGTTGGGAAATCACAAGAAGAATAAGAAGAAAGTCTCTGATATCAAACGCCCCGAAGATTTTGTTCTAGAGTTCAGGGCTAAGGTACACCTCTTTAATATCCAGATTTTGCTATTGAATTCAGAAACATTTGGTTCCTGTGTAAACTTTGCTCAGTCATTCTCCCTTCATTTTTACTGCCTCAAGTTCTTATTTTTCCTTTGAGACTTGTCTACACCTTGTACATAAACCTTTAGATTTCGGTTTAGGTTTCAACTCATTTTGCATTTGACTAATGTCTGCATAGTAAAGGTCTTTCATTGCTTTATGTGGAGTTGAAATGACTGGATTAGTTTTTTCTTTCACACTGTCTCTGTTCTTTTGATAAATTTTGTTTCTCTTTTAAGATTTCACCCTGGTTTTACAATGTTTTGCTAAGGACTTGTTGTTTCTTTTATTAATACTGTATTATCCTTTGTTATCTGACAGTTTTCTTCTTGTTAATTTTATTTTTCCTTAAGGAAATAGATCTAATCCGGATGAAGCAAAGGGTAAAGAGGCCAAAGGCATCTCCTCCACCAGTAAAATCAAACTTGGTTTTCATCATACGTATACAAGGGTAATTGATATTCTCCTATTGGTTTTATCTTCCCTTTGGAATTTAATATTTATGTCTGTCAGTTTCCTCATCCCTCCATTTTTTTCTTTCTGGTGACCAGCAAGAATGATATGCACCCAAAGATTAAGAGGATTCTTAACAATTTGAATCTAAGGAGCGTCTTTACTGGTGTATTTGCCAAAGCAAGTGACGGTTTGTTCCAAAAACTTCTCAAAGTGCAGCCTTACGTCACTTATGGGTACATAATGATTCTCCTCTTTCAATCTTTCCTTGTTGGTCGATTCATTTATAAGCTGACCAATGTTTACCACTCTTGAAGATACCCGAATGATAAGAGTGTTAAGGACCTCATATTCAAGAAGGGATACACAATTATAGAGGGAAATCCTGTTCCTCTTACCGACAACAACATAATCGAACAGGTAAAAGTTTCAAACTGTTAAAGTATATGCGGTTATTCCAGATAATTTCCATACTGTTCTTAATCATTCTATTTCTTGTTATCCTAGGCTCTAGGAGAACACAAAATCTTTGGCATAGAAGACCTTGTGAATGAGATAGCTAGGGTCGGTGATCATTTCAGAGAAGTTATGAGATTCTTGGGACCGTTGAAACTCAACAAGCCTGAGGCTGGTGTTTTGCACTGGAAGAAACAAGTCTTCAGCGAAGGAGGGGATACTGGAAACCGTGAAGATAAGATCAATGATCTCATCAACAAAATGAATTAGAAGCTATCACAAGCTACTTTTCTATATTTTCTTTATTAAAATCTGTACGAGGCTAAAAATCAACCACTTTGATGAAACGCTATTGCAATTTTGATGAAAGGGCATTCGAAATTTTATATAACCATCGTTGGCTTAAGAGATTATATTATACACATATGTGATGCAAACAGAGTAGTAACATAGCGAATGTTTTCAAGTTTTGTTATTTATCTCCTAAAGCTCCTCTTCTCTTTGGGTGCTTCGTCTTCCTCTGGCAACTTCACAATTGTGTATGTTCCTGCTCCGATTAATGCTCCAAGAATTGGGGCAGTGAGGTAAACCCAAATACCTCTGTAATTGTTTGCTGCAATGGCTGGACCTAATGTTCTTACAGGATTCATCGAAGCTGAAGTTGCTGGTCTGTTGTACACAACAACATCATGGATCAATAAAAATAATAATTACATGAACAGACGAATAGTTTAGAATCCATCGTCTAGTGTTTTTACCCAGCTATGAGTATGTTAAGCATGACCGTTGCTCCAACCGCAATTCCCGCCAATTCTCCCACCTGTAATTTTGTGATTAGTTTTCAGACACGAACAAATTTCAAGATTTTTAAAATGTTTTTACAGTTAATTGTTCTGTAATTTACAGCTCTCGTGTCGGTGGCGACGGCTGTGACAACAAACATGAGGTTGAAGCTAATAATGAACTCCAAAGCGAAGGCTTGGCTGAGACCCACTGTCGGCACCGTCACGCCACCGCTCATCATCGGTTCAAACACTGCTTTCAGTGCAAACGCCGCACACACCGATGCCATCACCTGAGCTCCGATATACACCGGAACCTATTTTTTTACACATTAGTTTTAAATAACGAATCTTTTTTAGAACATCCGTAAATTTTTATTACTGTAAATCGCTTTTTGTTTTTGACATATTATAAATCGCTTTAAGCGATCAGATTTAATACATTTGAATAGCCCATGTTAAAATTTAATTCATAATAAACTGTCATAGTGGTGCATGTGCATGTCTATAAATTTTATGTGGTTGACAGTAACATCCAAAGGAAGTGTAAATGTATTGAAAACAAATAAAACTAAAGTACTGACGTGTTTCCAAGGGAAGTGTTTGAGGGCAGCAAAGGCAATGGTGATAGCCGGATTAAGATGTGCCCCGGAGATGTGACCGGTTGATAAAATAACGATCATAACCGCCAAACCAGCCGAGGCGGCGCAGCCTATAAGCGTCACCGCTCCATCTGTCTTCTGATTCACGATCGCCGTCGCTGTTCCGGCGAAGATCAGAATCAATGTCCCAACAAACTCTGCTCCCAACTTTACAAACAAAAATATGCGTTGGTCAATCATATATATATGGAGGGGGTAAAATTGTAAATAAGACGAGAATGTACCTTGCGGTAGAGGGAGACATTAGGGGGAGGGAGAGAGCAAGAGACAGGAGGAAGTCTTCCATCTTCAAGAGCCCATTCATTGTCTACACTAAAACATTTACAGCTTTTTAGAAGTGACTTTGGTGTGTATTTACCATTATGTCCGTTCTTCTTCCCTTCGAATCCTTCAAAGAGCGGTGCTCCTGGAGTCCCCGGGGTTGTCGCCGGCGTTGAGGGCATTGATGGAATTTCCTCATGATCCATATCGAGGGTAGAGAGATATGAGATCTTGATTTGAGGATATATGTTTTAGTTATGATTGTTTGTATGATATAGTGTTGAGGGATGGGTAAGGTATTTATAGGGGAAAACATGAGAGTTGACTTATGAGTGAAGGATCCAAAAAAGATTATTGATATTTGGTTTGGAGTGAGGAGTGAGTGGGTTGGTAAACCTTAGTTTTAATTCATGTGTCCTAAGGAAGACTTTACATAACATGAAATGTTGCTATCTTTATGAGAATGGGTCGTGTATCGTATCTTTTTTTTTTTTTTTCTACTTACATGATACATGTATTGTAGTGGACAGTGTACTACTAAAGAAGCTTTTGGGATGAAGCAATAATTGTGGATCTTTTTCTCTATCGACATACTTTATTTGCTTAATTTGTTCTTCTCCATGAGAATGGGACTCTTGGTTTTGTGTGGTTGTTACTTGTTAGCAAAGAAAATGATGATAAAAGCGATGGTTCTTGACATTTCCTTGTCACACTCGGCTTTTGTGCACTCGTTTTTGGTTAATCTCTAATGCATGCACAACAAAAGAAAGAGGGATAGTATTTCAACAAAAAACAAATATTGAAGAATATTGCAATTTGCAAGGGATACTGAAATAAATTATTTGTTTTCTGTAGTCCTTGCATTAACAACGGTTTTTTGATCGAATCGATGCTGATATTATACAATGCAAAAGGCGGTGTACTTGGAGGTATATAAATAAGAATTTTGTTGTTGTTGGAATGATAGTTTTCTGGAAAGTATAAGACATTAGCCTTTATCAAAACAAAATAAAAAAAAGTCTAGCTAAGACCTTAACCCCTGAATCTCTCTAGATCCGGAACTTGCCGATAAAATATGTTTTTAATGGGAAGAAGTATACTATCCCGTCACACGCAAGATTCAAGTTAGGGCCATAACTATATGTTGATGACAAAAAAAAAAATAAAGAAAAAGAAAACATGAATGCATGTTTACTCTTCCTAGGACATGTGCATTGGTCAGTTTCTCACAAGAGTCTTTTTGTACTTCAAATAATAATAAAATAAGAAATAATAATATTTAGTTGGAAGAGTCTCTTAAAAAAGTTGGAATCTCTAACAATCTGAAAATGAGATCTAAAATAAAATGTTTACTATTTAGAATCCACTAATCCAGTAAAGTTTTGATCAAACAATATTATAAAACTACATAACTCATATATAGAGATAATAAACCAAAAATATCTGATTTTTAAGAAATACAAAAAAGTATGTGATAAAACTCGTATATAGGTTGACAACCACAATCATATTTAGTTGGGTTTATTACCTCTATATAAATCTTGTTTACTAATTACTAGTTACTGCTAGCAAGATTCGGTGAAAACAAGATTTTACTTGTCAGATTAATGATATCTTTGTTACTATTAAAATCACTTTAGAATTCATCTTTTTAGTCATTGTTTTTGTTGTCATTTTCCTATAGAAAATGCGTTTTAATTTCTACAGTTCTGAAGTTATTCGTTTTCTATTTTCATAAAAGAATCTTTGATGACCGTCACTACTCTTTATAATCTAAGTTAAAATACTAATTTCTGGCTTTGTTCTCACCATCGTACGAAGTGTCTTCGATTCAATTATAATTATTTCTTTAAGGTGTAAAGTTTCTTATTCGCATTTATCTATAACTTATGCTTAAGTATACATAGCCTTTGCTAAGTTTTACAGAATAAGGAAATGAGTGGTCTCGGTTTAAAAAAAAACTGTAGGGGTCTATATATCCGGAGAATATATACTCCTACGACTATGATAGCCATTTAACTGTCGTCCATTCCCTTGACGTTAAATCACATTATGTCATATGGAACACACATGGTAAAATTGAGTAAGCAGATATATATATATATATATATATGTGAAGATGTTGGATTGTTGGGTGTGGAGGATTGTTGTCTAATAATTTCTAGCTTAGTTCTCACCATCGTACATATGGTTAAATCACATTAATTATGTGTGGTGGTGTTGGATTGTTGGGTGTGGAGGAACAAATCAGGACCGTTTAAAAGATGTGAAGCGACTGTTTGTTCTAAAGCCCGACATCATATCGATCGCAGGGTATTACAGAAATAAGAACTGTGCGCTTTCTTATATTTGGATGAAATTTGTTTAACCATTCACTTCGTTGTAAAACTAAATTACCCAAGTCTGATTAGTTACTTTACAAGCAAAATCCTTGTAATATCGTCAACAGTAGTATATATTTTATGTGCGTGTCAATAACAACGTTAGCGAATATAAAGTTAGGCTAAATTTTGTTTGCCTATAAATGAT
The DNA here is from genome assembly GCA_028015245.1 of Cardamine occulta. Lineage (NCBI taxonomy): Eukaryota > Viridiplantae > Streptophyta > Magnoliopsida > Brassicales > Brassicaceae > Cardamine > Cardamine occulta. The sequence goes on along the minus strand of CM051369.1, from coordinate 20,698,688 downwards.
ACATGGTTGCGAAATTTTAAAAACAAAAATAAATAAATGATATGATTTTGAAGGGGATGTATCAAAGAGTAAAGGGAATGAGTCTAAATAGAAATGTTGTAGGGTCGAAACAATTTGTCAAAAGTCCGGTCCAAATAATTTTGTCCCTCACTAATCGTGGCTACCATGAATTGGTCAACTTTATTCCGTTTTCTTCTTAATTATAGTTTTCATTATCATATCATAAATAAAAATAGCTGGCTCACTTCACTGTGCTCGTTGAGTCTTATTTTGTCTTCTTTTCCCTTGTTTGTTTTTTTCATTCTTTTGTTGGGCTAGCATAATTGACATGATGTTTTAAATCAGCGTTTGCGAAGGACATCATTACTTTGCAATATTATATAGAATGCTTTTGAAGTGCATCAATATATTTTTATATGTATGTACAAATATCTTTAGATGTGTGTATTGAGTTATTGAGTATTGACCCAAAAAAAATCTTTAGATGTGTATAGTATAAGTATATTCAGATTTTATATATATACACGCATATATTAAAAATTTAGAGTTTCATTCTTATATATTAGATTGGAGTTTCATTTTGATTTAAGTCATATTTTGAAGGGAATTTATGAATAGTATAGTCTATACTTTATGCTGTGCGAAATCATAATGTGGCTGGTCCTGATTATTTGAAAACGGGTTATCGTCCATGTTTATAATTTATTAGAAATAAAGACAGAGACGCTGCCAGAAAAAAAAAAAAAAAAAAAAAAACACAACAACACAGAGACTATTTTCTAAGTTTCTTAAATCGGACAAAACAAAAAGAAAAGCTATTTACAACTCATCACCAGTTTGAAAATTCGTCCCAAGAGTGCTACTGAACCACACAATTAAAGAAGGCGTGATAATAGTCGTGTCAAACAAGCAAAGAAAAACTGTGTAATGCAATAATTGTTTCGATTGGTGGATTTGAAAATTAATAATGATTTTTTTTCAATTAAACTTATTCCTCATTGAAGTTTTCTTGTCAGCGATTAGACATTAGTATTACTGGTGCAACAAAAAAAAAAAAAAAAAAAACCCGAAGAGTTCGTATTTGCACAACCCGAATTGGTATAAGGTGCTACGAATTATAAATGTACGCAAAAATATCAAGCTAAATCATTTCATTTCCTAAAGTGTTCTAAGTGAGTAGTACCACAAAACAACCAGTATGTAGAAAAAAAAAACAAGAAACTAGTTTAACGAAGGTCAAAGTTTTCAAATATTATACTCAAACAAAAACTAGTTTGAATATTTTCGTATGATATTTAAACCTAGTCAAAATATTATAATTGACTTTAGCGGAATTTAACTATATCGGAATTCCAAAAAAGAACGTTCCTTAGGTTTAGATGGCTTAATTTGGAGATACAAAATTATGAGAAATAGAGATAAAACAAGTTTAGATTCAATACAAACTCATGCATGGGTCCTAAATACTTATTCAAGTTGATTTGCAAATGAGGGTTATCATCTGTTGTAACAAGAACGCAATCACTTCTTTGAGTGCAGCTTTTCTTGCTTGTTTGAAATCCCAGAGAGAGTACTGATCACCTGGATTAAAGTTAAGCTCATTTAACTCTTCTACTGCTGTCTTAACTGCGTTATTCCCCATCCATCTCTCAGATTCTTACGTTTCTCATCTTCTTCATCCGTAACTTCCTCTTCCTGGATGTCAAAATGAGATACTCACTCAGAGTCGAAACAAAAAAAAACAAACCGAAATAACCTGAATCTAAACAAAACTGAATTATTATACACGTCACAACAGTAAATTTCCACAATCACAAAACCAAACAAAAAATCATTGTTAATTTTTAATTTGACTATAAAAAAATAATGTGTTTTAATTTTCAAAACGACCAGAAATTATATAAAATCTAGAACCATTTTCCAAAACTATAAAACCCTAAACCGAAACCCCAAATGTGAGACAAAAACAAACCTTTGTACCATCTTCGTCATCCAGTTGTTTGATTGGTATCCATGATATATCACTTACGTTATGTTGCCATTTCGAGTAAAGCATAGCAAACTGAATCATAGCTTCGTCACCACTAAATCTTTGGTTACATACTTTCAAAAAAGGCTTCACATTAATTTCACCCAACCTTTTTACTCCAATGGACGTTCGATCAACCGATAAATCTTTCAATCCCTGCGCCAAATAAAGAAAACAAGAGCCGTGAACAAAAGCTAACCATATCATTACTCAAGAACATGAAACATATATACCGTAATCAGTTCATCGTGTGCTTCTTGCATCTCCTCCAAGCTTAGACGTTCTTTAATGACGAGACGCGTGATCATAATCTCTGCATCTTTTAACGAAGAACACTTCTCCTCTAGCTTTTCATTCAACTCTTTTATTTTCTTCATCACCTCCTCATAGTCTCTGTCCTCCACATGCTTCATCATCTTCTTCTTCTTCTTCTTCTTCTTCTTCTTCTTCTTCTTCTTCATGCATGTACGAATAGACGAAGGAATTTATTTTTTACTTTAACTCTGCATGTACGAGTGAAAATCTAGTTCCAAGATACTATTGTATTGAGCCACGCAACTTTTAATTAAAGCAAGCCTTATCAGAAGTCGTATCTTGTCCAGTTAAGATTTGATAATGATTATTTTTGTTTTCCAACGAAACTTTTTTGTGCACCACCTATTTTAAAAACTTTTCTTCTGCGTAGATTTGACATTTGATTTGAGTTTCTTTACTTCCATAGAAGACCGAAACTTTATGAAACGGTAGCGTTTATGGTTATCTACTGGCCTAATAGGAAACTCATTAGGCCACATTGCATATGGCCCAATATAATCTTCTCGAAAATGCGAGAGACACGGTCGAGTTGTCACTACCGGGAGGGATCAGGATTCTAGCTCGAGCTTTCAGGAATTCGAAGCTCATTCACTAAAGGAGGGAAAGTTGGGAACTAACCCGAAAAGACTGAAGTTTGTTTTAAATTTTTTTTTTTGGATATATATATTGTTTCTAGAATAATCTAAAGATTACCAAACACAAGAGCTGAAAACGATAAGAAATAAAATAGGAGGAATACACCAGAAATTCAAAAGAACCCGGATCAATGGGTTTAGATCGCTTAGTTTTTCTAGATATAGACTTAATAGGAATATCCTAGAATTTCAAAAGAACCCTCCACAGGTTTAGATTGCATAGTTTCTAGACAGAAAATGACAAGCACTGGCTAACAAAAGAGGTAGAGAATTTTCATTAGATTCCAAACGCACAAACTCTTAACAAAGCAGTTAAGCACTCATGGGTGCTTGCGTTAGAGAGTTTTGAGCTCCTTAGTCATGTGAGCGATCCCTTCTTTGAGTGTAGCTTTTCTTTCTTGTTCAAAATTCCACAGTACCGGGACAGTGTACCGGCCACTTGTGTTAAACTCGTTCAGTTCCTCGAGTGATGTCTTAACTGCGTTCATCACTTCGTCTCCCCACTCTTCTCTCAAACTCTTAAGTTTCTCATCTTCTTCATCCACCATTTCCTGCACCACAATAAATACACCAGAATCAAGACGGCAAGATATGTAAAACAGGAAAGAAATTAAACTGAATGGAACATGAGACATAACAAACCTTCATTTTCTCTCCAGCACTCACGCGTTTGAATGGGTACCAAACTGGATCCTTGAGGGCTTCCTGCCATTTCGAGAAAAGTATGGCGTGTTCCAACGTAACGTTTTGGCCAGTGAATCTCTGCATGCATACTTTCATGAAAGGCTTTTCATCAATTTCTCGTACCCTCTTCACTCCGATTGTGGATCTATCACCCGATAAATCCCTTAATCCCTGAAGAAGCCAAAAAACAGATACTTTTAGATTTGAAACCAACAAAACATACATCAAACCTCAAAGAAGATGAAATGTAGGTAATAAAAATAGACCCTAATCAACTCTTTGTGTGCTTCTTGTATATCATCGTTGCGTTGCCGTTCTTTTATGATGAGAGCCGAATTCATATCCTCTAATGCTTCTAACACACAACGCTCCTCTTCCAGCTTTTCGTTCATCTCCTTCACTTGTTTCTCTATCATCATTATCATCTTCATCTCTTTTTTTGAACGGGTTGCTTTCAACTCCTTTATCTTCCGTCTTCTCTGCTTTTGTTGTTCAGCAAAAACTGTCATCTCCAAGCTTTAAACACAGGTTGTATCCGTCAGAAAAAAAAAAGGTTGTATATTTGCATTTACGGATGAACTATTTATTTGAGTGGCAATATCTTTAATTAATAGCTAGAGTGATAAGAAGTCGTGTCGTCCTGGATTTAAGATTAATAATGATTAGTTTTGTTTTCCAATAAATCTTTGGATAAGATTTTACAGTTACTAGCCCTAGAAGACCGAAACAATAACAAACGATAACGTTTAGGTAAAAACCAGATGTCTATATCTAGTGGCCCATTAGTTGACAATACAGAGGCCCAATACACCGTTTAGGGTGATTTTATGGACGACGTGCTTTAGATCCGAGTCCATTCCTTCTTCAGTAAAGTAGAGAACGGTGGCAAAATAAACTCGAGACGACTGAATCTAGTGTTATTACTTGTTACTCTCACTACAATGAGACTTGCAAGAAACTGAATAATAACGATAATCTTCACTGACTGATTTAGAAGTCGAATCTGGATTTGTTAAGAGTCCGTAATTATTATTTTTAAATTTTGTAATTACTCTAGAAGACCGAAAAACGATAAGAAACGGTAAAGATATGGTAATGTAGTGGTCCTAGTGGACCTAGAAGGCCCATTAATTCATATATTGCCTAGGCCCAATATCTACTACGCTGATTTGTTTGGAAAATGTGGTCGAGTTGCCCGGAGGATGCTTCACGGCAGAGGCTCGTGGGTTGGATCCTCGACCCAATTGAAGCTGATCGCAAGGAGAGAACGGTGGGAACTGGGGAACAAACTCGACAAGAATGAAACTAGTGTTGCTTGTACTACTCTCTACTATGAAACTTACTAGAAACTTGATCATCTCAATTTCGTGAACATAGAAAGAAAAATCAATATTGATTTCTTTAGTACTTTCTATCCTTTTTTGGGTCAAAGTTTCTTTAGTAACTTTACATGAATTTAAAGTTAGGGCTTTTCTTATTTTACCTATTCAATCCCAAATGATGACGAAATGACGATGGCGTCAAAGCCCATTAAAAAAAACCAACCCAGGGGTTTTGGATCATTAGATCGTGTTTTCTTGTCTGACTCAAAAAGCTTTGTTTTTTTTTTTTGGGTTCATACTCAGAAACACGATGAAATTGGTGTCGAGCTTGGTTCCTCATCAATGGCAATGGCGTCTCTTAACATCTCAACAGCTTTGTCTACAAGCTTTCATTTTCTCCACAGGTACTTAATGTCTTCCTTCAATCCTGTTTTTTCACCCATGGTTTCATTTTTCTCCTCCATCCTCTGACCTCTCTTCTCTATCTTTCACTCACTCTTCTTCTTCAGTCTCCACCACAAAGTCTCCCACGTTCTGGTCTCCAGCCTTGCGTCAATCTCGGAATCTTCAGACAGCTGTTTCTCCAGTCATCAGTTCAAGCTATTTGCCCACTTCATACATTACTCAGAAGCAGATTGAAATCCCTACCTCCCCTGTATATTCCCCTTTAGAACCCTCTGTTTACTCCATATATCTTCTTTGAATACAAGTGTTGATCTTTAGGTTCCAATTTGTGGGGAAAGTTTTGATTACCCAAAAACGAAATTGGATTTTGTTTTCAGGAAAAACAACCACCACCAATACAGGAAGGTTTGGGTGCGTTTCAAAAACTGCCCATGGTGATGCCATCAATTGATTTATATTGTTCTGCACTTAGGAAGTCGAAAAGAGTCCAACCTACAAAAGGTAAATTGATTCCTTATCTTTTTGTTTTTGCTCACACATTCACTCATTGAAACTACTTTAACAGAGTCTTTGTCCATTTTTGGTCTCAGGCATAGCTAATATTGCTAAGCGAGAAAGAAATAGAGGCGCTAAACAGCTTGATGCACTCATGAAAGTAAGTTCATTGCATCCTTTGCTCTGTGTTTCTATTGAAATTCTGAATTGATTGTTGTCTTATCAAATCAGAAATTCCTCTTTTGTTTAGGAACTGGCTCTACCTTTAAAAGGATACATGGAAAGTTTTCCGAGGAAGAGACTCTTGCATCCATATGAGCGGTCTCTTATTGAGTTGACACTTGGTGATGGAAAGTATGAGGAGGTATCTATTTTGCATCCCCTCTTAACTAATTCAGCATATTAACCTGCAACTGATTTTAGCATAGGCTTTATAAATTAAGTTTTTAGGTGTTAGGAAAAGTTGATGTTCTGAGGAAGAAGGTGCTATCTGTTGGCAAGGAACATGCTTCTCTCTGTGCCAAGGTCACACTTCTCGATTCTGTCAATAAACATATTGTATTTTTCATGTTAGTTGATCTCATATAGGTTGTTATTGGTACTGCAACACTAAAGCCTTTACAAGCTTCTTAACTATCCCATTGTTCCATCTTATTATATCTTATCTCAGTGAAGGAAAATTTAAAATGATCTTTTACTTTTATTTTGCAGGCATTGTCAAAGCGAGAAGCGGAGGAACGCTTAAACGAAGGTGTGGAGAAGCTTGAATTGGTTTTCCAGCAAGAAGGAAGAGCTGTTGATGATTTGTTAAGCATAGCAAAGGTTCCTTCCTATGAATCATTTGCTTTTCTCTTCCAGTGGTTTGAACATTTTGGACAGAACCGTATGTAAAGAGTTGAGCATTTTGCAGGTTTTGAGGGCTATGCCAGTTGTTGACTTGGAAATGCCAACTCTTTGCCTTGTCGGAGCACCAAACGTTGGGAAATCATCGTTGGTCCGCATTCTTTCAACAGGGAAGCCTGAGGTTTGCCTTATGCGCCAATCTTTATAGATGTGATAGGAACTTGCATTGTCTATTGCTTATGTTTTCTTGGGTTATCAGATTTGCAATTATCCTTTCACTACACGAGGAATTCTGATGGGTCACATCGTTTTGAACTACCAACGATTTCAGGTTACGCTACTTGCTTTGTTTCGTCTAGTCACACTCATCATGATTTGGATTATTAATTATCCAGATACGCATTACAGGTGACAGACACCCCTGGGCTTCTTAGGAGATGTGATGGTAAAGTCTAGTTGCTACAACTCTCTTGTGGATGCATGGTTTTATGAAATTTGGTCAAGTCTTGATCGTTGTTTTTTGGTCATTACAGAGGATAGAAATAATCTAGAGAAGCTAACTCTTGCTGTACTCACTCATCTTCCAACCGCGGTTCTATATGTTCATGACCTATCTGGAGAATGTGGGACTTCTCCTTCTGATCAGGTATTTAGATTAAAACAATTTCTGATGGATTTGATTGCATCAGATGAGCCAAGGAAGCACAAGAATGAGTAATTGTGCATAGTGTGTTTAAGCCAAATAATTGGGTCTGATATGTCCTAATTCAGTAATGTATTTGTTTGGATGGCATTGCAGTTTCGGATTTATAAAGAGATCAAAGAGAGGTTTAAGGATTACCTGTGGATTGATGTTGTGTCCAAATGCGATCTGCTGGGAGGCTCTCCGGTGATGTATGCCAAAGAAGATAGAAGCAGCGATGAAGCAGAAATCATTAAGTACCGGGAAACAGGACCTGATGAATCAATTCATGTCTCGGTGAAAACAGAGCAAGGTCTCAATGAGGTATGAAACTTACTAGAAATATTTGATGTCCAAAGAAAGCAAGAGTGTGTTTTGAGTACTCTGTTTCTGTACATGGCTTGCAGCTAAAGAGCAAAGTGAAGGAAGTATTGAGTAATGAGAAGGAGAAGATCAAAAGTGGAGACAAAGTTGATCAAAGTGTTGATAGTTGTTAGATATAGAATTTTGCACATTGATGTCTGTCTCCTTTGTTTTTATTATTCTTAAATAAGATCAATGGGAGCTTATCATCATATGTGTTTGATGGACTTTGGTTCCAATCTTTCCAATTTATTAGTAGTAAACACCGTAGCGGAAAATCTCCTATTAATATTGTAGCTATTTTTCCAATTAGTGGTTGGTACGCATATATTACTTTAGCAATAATGCAGAAAAAAATGTTTGCCAAACGAAGAAAATGCGATTTGTAGGAAAGTAGTAAAACAAAATTGTGATCGACAAAAAAAAAAGGAACGAACCTTATAAGAATTAGAATTTGTCAGAAGAACACAAAAACAAGAAAACTAGTGGAGAACAAAAAAAAAATCGGATTCAAAAGAGAGAAAAAACATTAAAAAGGAAAAAAAGAAAAAAGGAAAAAAAAAAGCGAGGAAAAGATAAAATCGATATAATATTATCGGACTCTTCTTCTCCATCCATATCCCCTTTCGATAAACCACCACCATCCTCTGAAACCCTAGCCACGTCAATCACCGCCTTCTCTAGTGACATCCATCTACTCCGGCTTTGATTTTCAGGTTCGATTCACCGATATCACCGCCTCGTTAATTTCTCTGTTCAATTTTGGTTTCCTCGAGATTTTGAGATTTCTGGATGATTTTTTGAAATTGAATATTCGATTTGCTTGTTGTTGTTGGATTAATGGCAGATTTGATGAAACCAGATCGGGTCTACCTCTAGATCCGTTCTAGGTTTTGAATTCCCACCGTCTATCATAATCAATCCAGATGCTCCTCCGCAGATTCATCATACATAGACATGTCTCTGTTTCTAAAAGACGATTCGATTCAAATTCGCGAAGTATGGAACGGTAACCTACAAGAAGAAATGGATCTGATCCGAGAAGTCGTCGACGATTTCCCTTACGTCGCCATGGACACTGAGTTTCCCGGAATCGTCGTCCGACCTGTCGGAACTTTCAAATCCAACGCCGATTACCACTACGAAACTCTAAAGACGAACGTCAACATCCTCAAGATGATCCAACTCGGCCTCACCTTCTCCAACGAACAAGGTAACCTCCCAACCTGTGGAACCGACAAGTATTGCATCTGGCAATTCAATTTCCGAGAATTCGATGTCGATTCCGATATCTTCGCACCCGATTCCATCGAGCTTCTCAAACAATCAGGCATTGATTTAGCTAAGAACACTCAAGATGGAATCGATTCAAAGAGATTCGCAGAGCTCTTAATGTCCTCAGGGATTGTGCTGAATGAAAATGTGCATTGGGTTACATTTCACAGTGGATACGATTTCGGCTACTTGTTGAAGCTCCTCACTTGTCAAAACCTGCCTGATACACAAACAGGCTTCTTCGGGCTGATCAATGTTTATTTTCCGACAGTGTACGATATTAAACACTTGATGAAGTTCTGCAACAGCCTTCATGGTGGTTTGAACAAGCTTGCGGAGTTGCTAGAGGTGGAGAGAGTTGGGATATGTCACCAAGCTGGTTCGGATAGTTTACTCACGTCTTGTACTTTCAGAAAGCTTAAGGAGAATTTCTTCGTTGGTCCCTTGCAGAAATATTCTGGTGTTTTGTATGGATTAGGTGTTGAAAATGGTCAGGTTGCTATCTAAAAGAAAAATCAAATAAAAATTCCTTATAACTTTTTCTCCTTTTTTCTTTTCATTTTTGACCTTTACGGGATTTCTTCTACTATGCATGGTCATAAAATCGGATCCAGTACCAAATTAATTGAAGGAAACATAGAGTTGAAGAGGTATGAGATCGCAATTGTCTAAAGTTGAACTGTTTATGTCTGATTAAACGGCATAATGCCATATGAGTATCGACATTAGCTTTCGAGCGCCTTAACGGGGAAAATTTTAAACGGGTTATGTATTAGCGGGCCTAATGTAAGGCCCATTATTGCTATTAAAGAGGCCCATTTAAGTTGCATTTAGTGACGGTAAGTAATGGTTTTGTCTCTTGGCGCAACAATCGTTCATATAAACGCGAGGGGACTGGAGACAAAATGAAGGTTTGTTATGCGTTATGTTACATCAAGATTCGTTCCTACTATCACTCTGTCCCATTTTAGAAGCCTTTATTCAGGAGAACTAGTAGTGGTGGTGTTATTATATGGAAATGGTGCATGAAGTTGTGGACGAAGAAGATGAGCAAACAGTGGCGGACCCAGAAATTAATTTTATCGGGGTCATACAAATTTTAAAATTGTATTATAAGATTTTCAGTTTTATATATGATAATAGTTTCTTACATAAAACATAAACAAATGAAAAGATGCTTTTTTTTTAATTAAGAAAATAGTGTAGAAAATGAGAAAGAGAAGAAAATAGTGTATAATAAATCACAAAATTGCTGTTATTCTTGAAAAAATAATAACAAAACATAAATATAGATTAGAAGTGAAGTATATAAGCTGTCAGAGAAAAAGAAAAACTAAACTTAAAGTGTCATTTGAGGATATCGAACCCATGAAGTGGGGTATCACAACACAAGAAATTACAAACTTTGCTGATGGAGTGTAATAAAAACCCTTGCACAAAAATTTATTTAATTATTTAACTGGGGTCAGTTGACCCTCCTAATCTCTTAGTGGGTCCGCCCCTGTGAGCAAATTAGGAATCTGAGAGAAGAGTGGGGAGAAGAGGTGAAGAACGCTGTCAAGACAGCGCTCGAGGAGCTTAATGATTTTAACCCAAGTGGACGCTACTCAGTCCCAGTACTGTGGCATGCCAAAGAAGGAAGAAAAGCGACACTGAGATTAATTACATGACGCAGCAGATCAAAAATCTCAGAAGCAAACGAGCCTAATGGTGATCAATAATTAGCTCATTGAGTATCTTCAGGTTGACATATATTTGCTTATGCATTAGTAAACCCTATTGAATTGAACTAATCAGCATTGCATCAGTGGTCTTGTAAAGAATAAATAATTTGAAACCAAGTGGTCGTGTTCTTGTGTTGCCGGAAGCAGATGGTAGAGGAAAAAGAACATTTTGGACGCTGGTTTTAACTTATAAGTTTCAACCATATAATTAGGTAAATAATAATTCGGGACCTGTATAGGTTTTGGAAAATGTTGGGGCTTTTTGACAATGGGCATCTTTAATAAATATATTTAAACCCTATGGACGAGGTTTCTCTCTATCCATTCTCTCGTTTTCTCCATATAGATTTTTATAGGAAGTTGGATTTTCATAAAATTGGATTTATCCAGATTTTTTTACTACGGAATTGGGATTAGTGTGAAATGAATGTATAAAGACGAGTCAAAGGAGAATAAGATTAGTGAAAAATCAAGAGGATTAGATCACAATTATGAATTATCTGAACTTGGACAACAAGAAGGATTATTGAGAGTGCATGGATAATGTGTTTGGGCCTAATGTAAGGCATTTTATTGCTATTCCACAGGCCCAATAAGTTCCAATTATATTTTAAAAATAAATTAAGGGATCTAGAGTTTATTCTTCGCGCAGCCATCTGAGTGCGGGTAGTCTCTTGACTCTTCACTCTCTTCTCCGACGATTCTCAAACTCAATTCAGCGACATTACTACGTTTCGAGTTTTTAGGTGATTGTTGAAGTTTAGTCTTACAAGCCAGCTCTCTGTGATTTTCCGATTTTAGGTATCATTGCCTTGTGAGATTAATTTGGCTCTTTTCTTCTGATCCTAAACGCATTCAAATAGGAAACATGTCTGGGTAAGTTTTTATTGTTTCTTATTCTCTAGTTTCGAATCTGCTGCTTTGGTGACTACAAAAAAAAAAAAAAAAATATCTGCTGATTTGGTTATGGATATAGTCTACTTTAGGTTTTTTTTCTGGGATTGTATTTTTCATTTCTTTCGTTTATTATATATTAAATTGAAGCTTATTGTTTGTTGGCAATTAAAACTTCATAATTTGATTATTTACGGCTCTGTTTCGTCATCTTACTATGCTTAGTTCTGCATTTGTCAATTCATCTATATAATGCTTCTCTTTGTCTTGTTTGCTATTTTTGTGTCAGGATTGGTCTTCTTGTGTTTATATGATGTTCTTTGACCACAATTCACAATGCAAATGTTTCTTTTTCGATCTACTAAAACTCTGACCACTTACTAGATAAAGTTCATGTTTATTTGCAGTGTGTCTTTGGCCTATAAAGTCCACTTCTAATTGCTTAATTTCTAGTTTATAACGAGTCGTATAATTTGCTGTTTAAAGCGATGAGGCTGCTCCTGTTGCTGAGGCAGCTGCTATTCCGGAGGACATGGATCTGATGACTGCATTGGAACTCACCCTTAGGAAGTCACGTGCTCACGGTGGTGTCACCAAAGGTCTCCATGAAAGTGCTAAGCTCATTGAGAAGCGTGTCGCTCAGCTCTGTGTCTTGGCTGAAGACTGCAACCAACCTGATTATGTCAAGCTTGTTAAAGCTCTGTGTGCAGATCATAACATCAATCTGCTTACAGTTCCTAGTGCCAAGACCCTCGGTGAATGGGCTGGTGTAAGTCTTCTGTTTTTCTCTCCATATATTTCTTGTTAAGTCTGTCTTGTGATGTTCTTTCTTGGGTTCTCGTTCTTAAAGTTAGATGCTTGTAATAAACCAATGTATGTGGTTTACAGCTCTGCAAGATCGATTCCGAAGGCAATGCTAGGAAAGTGGTTGGATGTTCTTGTGTTGTAATTAAGGTGAAGAGACCTTTTATACTTAAATCTCCATAGCTTGGTATATATTCTTCTTCTGTGACTGCTCCATCTATTCTGTGATTGAGTGAATGGTTTTGCTTGTTGCAGGATTACGGAGAGGAAACAACTGCACTCAACATCGTTAAGAAGCATCTAGAGTCTCACTAAAAAGCAAGAGAAAGCATTTCAATGTCAAATGCAATAATAGATGCTTTGTTTCTCTTCTTTTGTTTGTGTATCTTCTTGTTTAGAGGATTTCTCTCGGAGTTTGTTTGGAACCATTAGTTATGATGTTATGTAAGGCTCTACTCTTCCAAGACCCACCATGATTTGTCTTTTCAGAACCCTTTTCCTCACGTTTTGTTGTCTTGGCCTATCATAATGAAAGTTATTCATATCAAAATCAAATCGATATCGTTTAGGATGATGAGATTGCTAGACAAATTGTTATAAAGTAAAAACAATTAACTTAAACTTTCATGACTAAGAAGGCGGGAACATTTGTATTATGTGTTACAATTTTTTGGTGAATCAAACTCCTATTATATTTACAGATTTTAGGGCTCATTCTTGAAATCATTCTTCTTCACAAGTTTCAACTTTTTAATCTTTTTTGCCCGTTCTTGAAAATAAATTCTCCATTCTATTCCTCCGAATCTATGTACATGTCATAAAAAATAAAAACAATTATGGAAACAAATTTATGATTCAACAGTCAACACGATCTAGATGTTCATTCAAAAATTAAAGAAGGAAAATAAAAACCTAAATTTCCATAATTTGTCTGTTATTGGTCACTTGCTTTTATACCTTAATGAGATTACTAAATTTGTAATAAATAAAATAGTATATAAGTTAATTTGCATGTTTACCACACAGCTTTAACCTCAGAATCACCCGAAAGCTCTCTCTCCTTTGTTGCTCTCTGACCTTAGCATTTGAAGCGTTGCCGTCGACTACAGGGTTTTCTGGGTGAAACACACACTTTTGATTACGCTTTTTAGGGTTTTGAAGTTTGTGAATTTCTGGGGAAGAAGAACAAATGGCTGCTATTGTTGGATTGGATGATCTTTCGAAATCACTCATCGAGGCTGGAACTAATCTTCTTGTCCCTCATTCTTCAACTGACCAGCTTCTTACTCTTCTCCATGTACAGATTCTCTTCTCACCTGTTTTTTGTTTTTGTTTTTATTCTTCAATCAAAATCGTTGCTTTGCTATCTTTCTTTGTAGCGTTTGGTGAAAAGCCTCTGTTAGGTTTGATTTACGAAATGCAATTAGGGTTTCTCTTTCTTGGCGATAAGGAAAGCTTAATTGTTGATTTGAGTTGAATGTTTGATAAAATCTCGGTGCTTTTTGGTTAATTCGTTGCGTTTTCTGGGATATCGAACTTGTTAATTTGGTTAAAGATGAAGTGTTTTCAAGGTTTCTGTTGAATCTCTAATTCAATTTCTCTGTCGTAGGAAACTGAGTCTCTGCTTAGAAAAGTGGAGCAAGATCAACCCTTGCCAATGCAAAATGCCCTAATTCCTTCGAGGAAAGCTTTGGTATCACTTGACCTTTTAAGCCATCCTGATTCTGATGTTAGGGTTTCAGTTGTGTCCTGCTTAACCGAAATTGTGAGGATAACTGCCCCAGAAGCTCCTTACAGTGATGATCTAATGAAGGTAATAACAAATCTAATTCATAGAGTTTAACACTGTCTTCATCTCTCTCTCTCTCTCTCTCTCTCTGTAATGCTCTGTTGAAATCTGCTTCTTCGGTGTTACAGGAGATCTTCAAGTTGACGGTAGAAGCTTTTGAGAAGTTAGCTGATACGTCTTCTCACAGTTATAGGAAAGCCGAGTCTGTTCTTGATAATGTTGCAAAAGTCAAATCATGCTTGGTGATGTTGGACCTGGAATGCTATGAACTCGTTCTACAAATGTTTCAGAAATTCTTGAAAATCATAAGGTAGATTATAGATATACAAAACTGAAATTACAATACTTGAGAAACTCTTTGGATCATATACTGAATGGGAGTTCTTTTGTGCGTGCATCTAATAGATCTGATCATCCTCAAGTGGTGTTTTCGTCAATGGAAATTATAATGATTACAATAATAGATGAAGTCGAAGAAGTATCCACGGGTTTACTTGATGTTCTCTTAGCAAGTGTCAGAAAGGAAAATCAAGTAAGGTTTCTTCCTATTTCAAGTTAATTCTCTCAGCATCAATTAACTTGGAATTTGATTTGTCTTCTCTTCATGTTTTAGAATATTTCACCAATGTCTTGGAGTCTTGTGGAGAAGGTTCTTAGTAGATGTGCCCATAAACTTAAACCATACATCATCAAAGCTTTGAACTCTACAGGAGCCAGCTTGGATATGTATTCTCCAGTAGTTTCTTCCATATGGCACAGTGTTTCTGACACTACTAAAGTCAACAATATAGTTAACACCAAAGAAAATGAGGTATACTTTATGGTTGATTGTGTTGTTATATGGTCAAATCCTGAAATCTCTTATGAGTCTGTAAGTTATGAGCTATCCTTTTCATGATTCAGGCAGCTGAAGCAAAGTTGGGGAGACAAGTAGCCCCCAGTGAGGTATTATATTTGGTGAGCTTGTTTGTTGCAAAGTTTTAGCATTTTTTACAGTGTTGTTTAACCAGTTAGCTTGATCTAGGACAAATTGGGTTTGGGGCATTCTCGCAAGGAGATTCGTCCTAAAAGTAGTCCCAAGAGACCTTTAAGAGATGGAACTCAACGAAATAATGAGAATGACAAAGTAAATGGAAACAATTCGAGTTTGTTGAAACAGAGTCTGAAGCAAGTGTGGTCTGAAAGCACCAATGCAGAAACAGAATTAGGAATTACAGGAAAGAGAGGACGGAAACCCAATTCTTTGATGAATCCTGAGGAAGGTTATGACATTTCTTGGATTTCCGGAAAAAAGGATTCATTAAAGACGTCTTTTAACAAAAAGATCCAGAGAAAAGGATCTGGAGGAGAATCTTCACTTGGAAAGGTGGCTGCCAAGAAAACACCTTTGCCTAAAGAAACTTCCCCAGCCACTAGTAGGGCTCTGACAGGTTCACTTAAACAAAGCCTGGTTAAGATGGATGATAGTGATCATGATTTAGATTCTCTTTCTTCACCAAGGTTGAAGAAATTGGCATCATGCTTCCGGGATAAAGAGGCTCTTGGAAAAGAATCAAACCAAGAGAGCTTTGGAAAACTAGAAGATGACAGAAAAATAGGAAACTCAAGCAAGAAGAGTGGTTTAGAGAAAAGTCAGAAAGCAGCCAAGAAGCAGTTAATTGTAGAAGCTGAGATTGTAAACTCCAGTGGAAAAAGATCATCAGCTCGCTCGGATGCTAAGAGAAAGAATTTAAATAGCAAGGTAGAAAAAAAGATAATAATACATTTCTCTTGTCGAATATATGATACTGTAAAACTTTGTGTTAAATTTCACATTTGGATCAACTGTGCAGAAGATGGTTTCTCAATTGGCAGACGAATCTAAAGAAACTACAAAGAGCCATCCGACAAGGAGACGGACAGCGAGAAAAGAAGTGGTATACTAGGCTTTGCCGCCTTCTGTCCCTGTTGGTTGTCACCTATCTGTTACCAAATGATATATGTATTCCCTCTTTTCAGGAGTCTGATATGAATGGCTTTGGCGAGGATTTGGTTGGTATGAGAGTTAATATCTGGTGGCCACTCGACAAGACGTAAGTATATTCGAAACTTGAAGGTTCTTATTTAAGTGTACTGTATTTTTGCTTTTCCGTTGATGGTCTTGTTCTGTGCAGTTATTATGAAGGCGTCATAGATTCTTATTGTAGTAGTAAGAAGATGCATCGGGTGAGAAAACATCTCTGATCTGCCAATCAATTCCATTACTCCTATCAGAATCGTACCTGTTGCTTAGTTGATTGACATGGAATGTTTGTTTCCCCTACTGG